>OY796892.1:686383-945136 GCA_963680785.1 Diplosoma virens | reverse complement strand
ATATTTTTTTAAATAAGTAACTACAGTATCTGATTATAAACAAAGTCCAGCCTAATAAGTGCAAAAACTTAATTTTTATTACAAAGCCAACAGATTGTAAAATTTAAACTAATTTCAAAATTACAAATTAAATATAATTGCTTTTGAAAGCAAATGGTTCATTTAAAGCTCTTTTGTTAATTGAGTAGCCTTAAAAACGCTATTTTGAAAAACTTGAACGTTTTCGTCTAGCTCTCTTCAGGAGGTTTCGCTAGAATGAATTGCAGAACTGAATGTAGTATTTCAAAAGTTTTAAGACTGATTCTGATTGGCTAAAAATTAAGGTTAGTAATAGTTATCATAATAATTGAAAAGTATTTAATAAATAAAACCACGTTTCGTCAGCGTAAAAAATTTTTGGCAAAAAAAAAAAAAGAAACAAAATTATGCAAGTTTTGTGTTAAAATTTGGAACTAAAAAAAATTTTTTTCACAATTATACTAACAATTTATGTTTGTAAACAAATTCTTTCTGTCTACACAAAACAGTTTTTTATGCTCAATACTCGAAAATTGCGCTGTATGGAAATAACTTTGATCTAACATTTGAAATGATAAATGTCTAACTGATAAGGACTAATTATGACAATCACAATATAAGGACTAATTATGACAATCACAATATTAACAAGATGATTTGGGATAACTTTGGTCACCAGACAAAGTACCTAAATAGGCCTACTCATAAGGTACAGAACGTGTTAGCTTTACTGCCCATAAAATGTTTAGTATTTCAGTAATTTAAAGAAAATCTGTTACATCTCATTACTTTCGAACTGTTGATGCTGATATTGGGTTGTTTTGCCTAAGGAGTGAGAGAAAAATAAGAAAGCAAGTTAGAGTACACCAAATACCCTACGCAAAATGAAGCGCATCAGAATTGCACTTTAGTGTCAAATTTTTTCAAAAGTTTTCGAGATTTAATCTTCTGGCGAATCAACCCATCTCTTCGCTCAAATCCTTCAACTTGTGCTGCGGCCTCTGTTACCATTTTGACATGGCGCTCTACACATTGGTTGTGACATGGGTGGTCGAGCTGCAGTGGTCTTATCCGGCATTGTTCAATATCTAAATCAGTTAAATGTTCAATTACCGGAGGCTGCTGATGGCAAGATGTTAAATTCACCATCTTGTAGTACGAGTTCACTGTTAGATCCAGTGTGGGCGGTTCAAACAGCCGTACAGTTGAGGCGGTATTATAATATTTTGCTCCTTCCAAAGAATATTCTTCACTGCGACTGTCAACCAAGTCATGGTTATCAAATGAAACCGTTGATGGCAATTTCCACGAATCGAAAGCACTTTGTTCACTCCTCGCATTCGTATCTCCTCATCGTTGTCACCCAACATGGCGATTAAGACATTTTCCTGGTGTGCGAAAAATGCATTTCGTTGCACAACTTTCAGAGCAGTTTTCCGAACAGCTTCGTCAGGCACCTGAAGAATTCGTTGGACCAAGTTGAAAAAATTTCTAGATTCGCAAGTTAGTTGACTATTTAACTTAATTTCAAACCAACTTGGAAAGTAAACTTGAAGACAAAACTTCTCAGAGTTTCCAAGTTTGAGGAGGGTTCATCCACCGAAACATAATATCTGAGGATTCGACAGCCCAGAGTTAGCCAGCGTGAATGCACAATGGGACCTACTTTTAAATATTGCAAGTCGCTGTCGACAACTCCCATGATTATTGCTGAACATATCTTGTAAGCATAGTGTTGATCAGTACTTAGATCATTAAACCAGTTAAGCGCGTTGCGGTTTTCGGTCTGTCTACTCGCTCAGTGCGTAACGATTTTTGTCTAGTATATGGCGGTCGCGGAGCGTATCATGCATTACGTAATCGACTTCTTGCTGTTGAATTTGTTGTTTGGCCTCGCTTCATCTATTTTTCTTTTCATGTGAAGTAAAACTGGCCACAGTTTTGCCAGTTTTTTTGGAATACTGTCATTACTTTTGCTGTTGTCTGAAAAGTGGAGAAATTTTGAAAGAAGAGCAAATCTTTCCGATGACATTGTTTTTCGAAAAAAAGGAGTGTCAATCGATTCCTTTTTACTAAAAAATAAGCTTTCTTTTGGCTTTGGGATGATGCCTTGTAAAAGCAGAAGAGCAAGATACACTCTAATTTCACAAGGATTAGTGTCTGTCCAAGAATTTACTCGGGACCGTCGCTTCAGTCGACCATCATGCTCTTCTTTGAATTGTTGAGCGTATACATTAGTTTGCTCAGCAATGAGGTTTATTAGTGAGTCATCAAAAAATAACTCGAAAAATGGAAGGGGATCTTCCTTATTTTCAACTACCGCTTTCATTCCTGGACTTCCTGTAAATGGAAATCTATCTCTGTTCTGTTGCGCTCCAGTACTCCAAACTGAGTTCGATTGTACAGGTATTGCCTGTTGTAGTGAAACATCACTAGTATTATCGCTGTCAATGTCATGTGAAGGAGAATTGAGGTCTAAATTATCTGAGCTGCAACTCATGTAACTCTCTGAATCACAGCTTTCTGCACCTTGCAAGCAAGGTTCGTCTTCCATGTCTGAATCACTAGAGTCATCATCCGATTCGTCGAGCAGGCTTCTTAGAGCCTGTTCTGATAAATGCTTTCTTTTGTTGGCAGCCATAAAAAGGGAAACGAGATACACAGAATATATTATAGTAAAACTGTAATATAAAATCGTTTAGATCAATCTACATACGCTGTAGCTGAAAGAAAAAAAAATCAAAAGAATGAAAGAAAATTTATCTCAAATACACTCTATATTCTATACGATAAGTAGGCTACCACCTCCACGTGGCGACTAAGAATGTTGAGCTAATCTATTTATAGTGCTAAGCTTTCAGCATGATTCACGCACTGTTGCACAAGGTTTACCGCAAGTCTCGAAGCAGTCAATGCTACAGTATAAAAGAATTGAATTTGATAAGGGTCATCTGAAAGAAGATGCCAAAAATGATTGTAGTTTATAGTATCTTCTGGGGTTGAGTTGAACGATGTAAAGCACTACAATGCTACAATGTGATAGCTAATGACGTGAAAACAAGTTTGTAAACTATAGTATAAGGTTGGACAATGATGGCATAAATGTATGCCATACGGACTAGCGGAGTAAACCACCCATGTTATACGCACTCCAGTAAAGCAACTCTATGACATCATATAATGCCATACGCGATCAGCAAGTTAAAATGGCACGACATATATTAATGCCTTACGCGCTTAACTGGTTAACAACTGATTCTGGCAACTGTACAAACTGAGGGTTTGAAATTGACTTAAAATTAGCAGCAACCGGCCAACTTGAAACATCTCCAGTTAAACACTTCCCAATTGGTCCTGCAAATGTGTCAGGACTATTGGTGGTTCCATCAAGCATAGTAAAGACATGGCGCAAGGGTAGTTCATTGGTATGTAGTAGGCAAATTACCCATTGTAGTGGCTTGTTCAATAGTTCTTCCAACTTACGA
Source organism: Diplosoma virens (assembly GCA_963680785.1). Lineage (NCBI taxonomy): Eukaryota > Metazoa > Chordata > Ascidiacea > Aplousobranchia > Didemnidae > Diplosoma > Diplosoma virens. Next base: position 941,633 of record OY796892.1, on the reverse strand, counting down.
ATGCAACCATTGAACTTGCCTGTCATTGCTGCAGTTCCATCAGTGCCAACTACTGTAAGCTTGTCATGTAATTCGGTGTTGGCAATGGTGTTGAAGATCTTTTGTGCTATGGTTCTTCCTTTGCCATCCTCTGTGGAAAAATGAGAAAGATAGTACTCACCAGGCTGCCCAACCATTGTATAGTGATCTTCAAGTTGCACAGACCTGTAAAACTTGTCATTTGGCCCTTGCATGGTGACCTGTGTTGCATCTTTGCGCCCATCAAAGTATATGGCATTCACTAACTTGAAATTTTCTTGCTCCTTTTTCCTAATTTCAGCACGGCATCGTTCTCGCTCTCTTCGAAGCTTGCTACGATCAATAACGTATGTCTTGTCATCATCAGTAATTAGACCCAAATCTTGCATCACACTATTAGCGATCGCAGCAGCAGCTCTGTCGGATATCTGAAAACGCTCACTCATCCTTGCAAGGTTTGACCAAATCATTCGATTCTGATTTTCATATGGCATTGATTGAGAAACAAATTCAGAAGCAGCAGAAGATTGCGTTTGGTCTGTGTTGGTTGAACTAGAATCTGACAGATAATCCAAAGCTGACTCAGGCACTGATGTAACTGATGTAACGGAAGAACATGTTGGTGGTTCTGGATAAGGTTGTAAGGGTCGAGAGCGCCTCAAAAACTGTATGTCAGCTGACGTTGAAGGAACCACAGCATCCACACATTTTCCAACTCGCTTACTAGTTTGATCTTTATAAAAAGCATAATCATCATCTGTCATTTTCAAACCATGTTGTTTCTCCAAAATTCTGCGCTGCTTATCGTCAGCACAAAAACATCAAATATTTCATCAATAGTTGACATAAACTCTTTTTCCTTTCGTAAAAATGCTTCTCCTCGTTTTTTCTTTGACCAGCGATCAAGTGCACTGAAACAATTCACAAAACTTTGAACTTTTTTCGAAATGGTGTACAGATGAATGGGATATACGTTGCACCATACCCATCTGTCATAAATTTCTCTGGCAATGTCATTTGCAGCATTGAAGGTTCGAAAGTTTTTCAAATGAAGAATGCGTTCTATTACATGTCGCTTGGTAGGCAATATTCCTGGTGGAAAACTATCACGGGTAGAGAAAGTGTGTCCACTATGTAAAATCTTCTTTACAGAAGTTGAACTCCGTCTTTTCATGTTTTACTACTTCGCAGTTTGGCCAAAGCTTTGATTTACACAATTACTTAACAATATACCTGCAAAAAATAATAATAACTTTTCAGATAACTATTAGTTAAGTACAAACAAACAAACTTATTAAACAGTTTTTCTATCATAACTTTTTTTCTAGTGGAAATAGACAAAAACTTTCTCTTAGCACATATAGAAACATGATGATTCTGCAAATTTTGAGCCATAAATCATGCCTCTACAATAAGCGGTTACTGAGTTACGACATTTTTAGGAAATTTTACCCCTCAAAACACATTTTGGGGGGTTGCTAGCCCCCCAAAGGTAGCAACTCGCCAAAACCAATTTTTTTCGTAGATTTTACCTGTTTGGATCTTACCTTAAATCTTACCTGTTTACCTGTTTTTAGAACTACACTTTTTTCAATTTCAAAAAAAAAATTATTTTCACTCCACCCTATTTTACATAGACAGGACATTTTTTTGGGCCTTCTTTAGTGCTTTGTTGGAAACGTAAAAGTTTTTTAGAAATTCTCGAATCAATAAGGAATTCTGAATAACCATTTTGTACAAGAATGGAGCGAATATTGTCTAGTTCATGTTTTAATGTAGATTTATAGCAGATTTTTAAGGCTCGATGTGTTAAAGTAACAATGAGATTTGTTTTACGTTGTTTTGGTCCAAAGGAATTCCAATGAATATATTGACCTGTGAAAGTGGGTTTGTTGAAATTGTTAGTATAATTGTGAAATTAAAATTGTTGGTATAATTGTGAAATTGTTAGTACGTATAATTGTAAAAAAAATTTTTTTTTAGTTCCAAATTTTAACACAAAACTTGCATAATTTTGTTTCTTTTTTTTTTTTATAATTGTGAAATTTTTAGTATAATTGTAAAAAAAATTTTTTTTAGTTCCAAATTTTAACACAAAACTTGCATAATTTTGTTTCTTTTTTTTTTTGCCAAAAATTTTTTACGCTGACGAAACGTGGTTTTATTTATTAAATACTTTTCAATTATTATGATAACTATTACTAACCTTAATTTTTAGCCAATCAGAATCAGTCTTAAAACTTTTGAAATACTACATTCAGTTCTGCAATTCATTCTAGCGAAACCTCCTGAAGAGAGCTAGACGAAAACGTTCAAGTTTTTCAAAATAGCGTTTTTAAGGCTACTCAATTAACAAAAGAACTTTAAATGAAACATTTGCTTTTAAAAGCTATTTTAAAGTTTTGTACCAATAAAAAACTTTTTAAATATACAGGGTGTTGCAGCTAAATTCAGATCAATTTTAACAAAATAGAAAAACCTCAAATAAAACAATTGTCATCAATACATTTACTTGTAATTCATATGGTAGCTTTATTACAACATACATAATCAAATTATTCAATATGGCCGCCCTTTTTCTCAATGACGGCTTCGAGGCGATGGCAGAAGGTGGAGCAGGCCTTCTCGACCTCCATCCTATCCATGTGGTCCATAGCCCCCACAATAGCATCCTTCAGCTCCTGCTTGGTGTTTTATGGGAGATAGTTAACCTTCTTCTTCAAAACACCCCAGACATAATAGTCCAATGGGTTATGGTCAGGACTGGAGGGTGGCCAGAGGTCAGGCGGCCAGCGGCGGGTAGTTGCTGGTCAACCAGGCCTGGGTCGTACGGGTCATATGCGCTGGCGCAAAGTCTTTTTGAAAGACATACAGCCTCTGGCCGGCCACTTGAACCATCCAGGGCTGGACCACGGTTTCCAGAACCTTGATGTAGTCGTTAGCGGCCACCCTGAGGCCCTCGGAAAGAAGTAAGGGGGCATGACGTCCCCATCGCTCGACACGACGCCCAGGACCATAACAAAGGTAGGAAACTTTGTTGACATCACAATGGGAACTTCTTCAGGGTCGTCAGTGATGAAGCGATTGTTTTGTCGATTGTGGAGCTTGTCCTGGATAAATTTTTTTTCATCTAAAAAGTATCTGACATGGCTGGACGATCCATGTTTTAGCTCATTGAGCAAGGCAGTCCCCTTGATCAACCATTGCTCCATTAGGGCAGCTGTCAACAAGTGATACTTTCTTAAGCTGTAGCTTTTCATGTTGAGGTCCTTAGCAACTGTCCTGGAGATGGTGGACTTGTTGAAGTTCATTTCGAAGGCCAAGGCGGCCATGGGCTTGTAGGGGGTCGTCCTGGATCCTCTGCTTGACTTTAGTGACAAACTCGGGGCTCCTGATGGCATCAGAACGTTGCTTGTAGGTTTTCCTCTCTCCAGTGAAGGTCTCAGGGTCATCACAAGCTTCAAATTGCTTTTTAATTCTATAAACAAGGTCCTTGTTGTGATTGAAAAAATTAATAATCTCCTTAGCAGTCCTGCCGGCGCGGAGGGCCTTGATGATGGCGTGCCTTTTCGTTATTTCCTGAGGCATTGTGTTGGACACTCAGAAAAAAAAATGCCGTTTATTAGGAATATAAAGCCTAAATAAGTATTTTAAGTTTCACGTAAATCGGACAAGTCATCTCTGAGATATTTAAAATTAAAAACAGTCTGAATTTAGCTGCAACACCCTGTAATTCATTGAAATATGCTATCCGCTTCATGACTTGGCGTTAAAACAAACTACATAAAGCAAAAGATTGGAAAGGATAACAACAGTTGCCATGGCCACTAGGTGGTTGGAAAAAGACTTGTTAAAAAGAACTGCAGTTTTTCAAAATAATCGTTTTGGCTGAATTTTAATTTCTGACATATCTCTTTTATTCGCTGGGTTATGCTTCTTGCTGAAGGGTTATAACATTTAAAAATATCTCTTTTTCTTCGGACCTGCGATTTCAGCAACAGCCATCAGATATTTTTTCACAAATGCACCCTCGGTAAATGCTCTTTTGTCTTCTGGTATTATCTGCGCTACTTTGTAGCTAACAAGAGTATTACTTTCTGATTCAGTCTTTTGTTTTCGGAATACAGAACTCTGCTGTTTTAAACTACAGTATATTTAAGTCGATCAAGTTTGTCTTTTCTTTGACCAACAAACTTTAAAAATATTGAATGCGTTGTGTCATAATGATGCTTTACGTTGAACTATTTTTGTTGACAGCAGCAGAAATGCTGTAAATCAAACAAGTGGGCTTTCCAAAACGGTTCATACAAAAGCTGAAATTCATAAAAAACTGTGCACTCCACATCAACCTTTTTATATTTTAACAACATTATTAGATTGCTAAAATGAATCAGAAAAATTATATGCTTAATTGCTAGCTAGGGCGTAGGTAAAGAATACGGGCCCCCCTTGTAAAAATAATTCTTTACCTACGCCATAATAAACATTAAACTAGTGTTTTTTAATTGCTGGGTCGCCGTTAAATTTGAGGGTCTCTTTAAGAAGAGACCGTAACTGTTGTTTGTCGGTGAAACTAACCCGGAACCTCCTCCCCTACAGCACTAGGAGGCAATAACGAAGAAACCAAGAGAAAAAGAATCTCTCAAGAAACGATAGTAGCCACAGGGGAATCCAGGTTAGTTTGACTAACAAAAATCGCTCACGGTCATACCGTTTTTCAGCTTAAATAATTTACGTACGTAAACTTTAATTATACCGATTCTTTTTCTCTTGGTTTCTTCGTTATTGCCTCCTAGTGCTGTAGGGGAGGAGGTTCCGGGTTAGTTTCACCGACAAACAACAGTTACGGTCTCTTCTTAAAGAGACCCTTAAATTTAACGGCGACCCAGCAATTAAAAAACACTAGTTTAATGTTTATTATTTTCAACAAAAATAAAATAATTTTATTTTTGTTATTTTAAATTATTTTTACAAGGGGTGTCCGTATTCTTTACCTACGCCGCTAGCTAGTATTAACATTAAATTCCTGTACTTACATAACATTTCAAAGAACCTCAAAAAACTGTTACAAACTGGAAGCTAAAAGTTTGAACAACAGATCGAAATTACTTGCATTCAAAATTTTTGATTGTGATGGAACAATAACAATTATTTACGTATAGAAAAAATAAAACGTCAGATATTGCAGGAAGAGAAGATTCAAATAAGTAGATTTGCTATATAGTTAGTAAAATTTGTTAAGAGGTTGCGGGCTGGATAATTTTACTTGGCGGGCCTGATCCGGCCGTAGGTTGCTCATTCCTGCTCTAGAACGTCTAAGCTTAGAATGATCATGTGGCAAACGCGCCTCCCACATGGCAAAAACAAAGAAAAAAGGCGAAGAAGGAGATTAGGCGAAACTAGAGCTTAAAAACTAAGTCAAAAATAGGTTACCATATCCGAATAGGCGCAATTCTCGACAGACATAGGCGTACCAGCCAAAAAAATTGGGTTGGGCGGACAAAAAATTGTCTGAGATTCTAAGATAAAGACCAAAAAAAAGGTCTTCACTTAAAATCAATATCGACTTTTTCAGTTTTGTTCCAAAATCATAGTGTTCTCTAAAAAAAATGCATGATGTTTTAAGTTAAACTGCTTAACTTAAAATTATTTATTGGATTATAAAATTCCGGACATTTGATTCTTTTTTTAAAATTCCTTCCCGACACAGATTAAACATAATTTTCCGGACAGTATGGCAACCCTAGTAAAAGAAAACAAAGAAATTTGGATGCAACAATGCTGTTCTGTCTGTCAGTGTGTGACAATATTTAAGTAAGATTACTTTTCCCTTTTACTTTTTTTTTGTAAACATGCAGCAACGTACTAATGGCTAAGCAGTATAACTTTCTGAAGGCTTTTGCTTATTTTTTTAACTAACTCCTTTATAAAATAGTCGAGGGCGAAGTATGAAGAAGTTTAGTATCTGCAGTTATTTTTACAAAGAGTGCAGTTTTATGTATGTATGTTTTTTTTATTTCTCAGCCGCAACAGCAGAAATCAAAGCACAAAAACACAATAAAAACTGACAAAAAGGAAGCAGTAAAAAACGATATACGTTATAGCAGTGGTTCTCAACCATTGTGACATTGCGTACCCCTTGAAAAGTATTATTTGTTTCACGTACCCCCTTGCATTGTCATTTAATTTATAATTTTCAAAACATGAGACACAAATTAGTTTTCAAACGAATTCTTTATTCAAAAACATCATTTATTGGTTAATCTATCAATTCTTGGTGGCAAAGAAGCAACAGCTGTAATCAAACTGTTTTCAAGAGACAATCTGTTTCTTTGTTTGGTTTTAATAGTAGCCATTGCTGAAAACGTAACTTTGCATATATAAGTGGATGCAAAAGGTAGCAAGTGTTCCAGAACCTCATCTTTCAAGTCCGGGTGTTCCTGTTTGACAAATGTCCAAAATTCGGTCAACGAAACAGCACTAAGTTTTAACTGTAAGCCGCGGTCCGTTGATACTTTTAAAAGTATTTCTTGCAAGTTAACTGGCAGTGCGGCCAAGTTTTCTTCTGGAACAGAAAATGGGTCTCTCACCCAATCTAGTTGTTTTTCCATTTGAATAATATTAGGAAAGTATTGGTGAAAGTTTTGACATAGACTTGTTAAATGATCATTTATCATTGCCTTTATCATTTCTGTTTCTACTTTTTTCGTGAAAATAAACTTCTGTAATTGGGAAACGCATGTAAAGTCTGCTTTTTGGCACGTTTTCTTCAAGAGATCAATTTTTTTCAGCAACCCACTTATCTTATCATGCAAGGTGAGAATGTTGGCCCCTTTTCCTTGAAGACAAACGTTTAGTTCATCGAGCTTATCGAAAATTTCTGCAAGATAGCACAGCTTCGCGAGCCAACCGACATTTTCAAATAGTTCAATATAAGGAGAATTGTGTTTCTTGCAAAACATGCCAACTTCGGTGCGTAATTTAAAGAGCCTGTTTAGAATTCTTCTTCTGGAAAGCCGGCGCACTTCCGTGTGTAGCAGCAGTTATGTATGTTCGACTTCCATTTTTCACAAAGAAGGCGAAACAGACGGGATTTAAGTGGTTGAGATTTGATGAAGTTGATGACCTTGATGCTACAGTTCAAAACGTCATGTAGTTGGGGACTCATTCTTTTTGATGCCAACGCCTCTCTGTGTATAATACAATGAGTCCATTTCACGTTGGGCTTTTTTTCTTTAGCGAGTGTAACAAATCCTTTTATGGTGCCGGTCATAGAAGCAGCAGCATCGGTGCACATGCTGCTACAACGTGTCCAGTTCAGACTTTTCTCCGCGAAGAAAGCATCTACGACGTTAAAAATATCTTTTCGGGTGGTTTTCCCTTGCATGCTTTTGCAGAACAATATGTGCTCAGCTATGTCATCAGCATCGCGGTATCTCACAAAACCAACCAGCTGTGCACTTCCACTTACGTCGGTTGACTCGTCTAATTGTAATACAAATGAGCCCGTAAGCTTTGCAACAACTTGATCTACGTTGTCTGTTGCCATAACATCTACTCTGCGACTGACAGTGTCGTTAGACAATGGGACTGCATTAAACTTATCTGCAGCGGTTTTGTCTAGCATGGTCTCTGCTAGCACTTTTGCAGCAGGAAGCAGCAGTTCTTCAACAATTGTAAAAGGATTTTTAGCTTTTGCTACTAGTAGAGATACAGCCTAAGAAGTTTGTAGTGCTCTCTCTGAAATTGTTGTGACTTTTCGAATCACATCTTGCGAGGATCGAAATTCCAAAAATTTTTTTTTGAAAAAACTAGAAGGCTTACCTACATGACAAGCATGTTTTGTGGTCAAATGCCGCTGCAGGTGCGACGGGTTCATGAAGTTGTTTGACAGTGTATCCCCACAGAAAAACACACTGCCTTGGGTGGCTTAGAGTCGGTGCATGTAAATCCCATCAATGCATACTAATCTTTGTACTGGCGATATTTGACTGCTGATATTTTGACTGCATTCTTGTTTAACGGGCCTTGAGAATCAGAAGCATCAACTTCGCTGATAGAACGTTTTAACCACGATTCCATTATATGCAATACTTTATAATATAAAGCTATAAACTTAAATTGATTTATAAAGTTTATATTTGTAAACTTAAATAAACTTAAACATAAAGTTTATACGTATTATAAATTTATAAAGTTTATAAACTCTACTTCCTTTGCTGTTGTCAATTTAAGTTTACTAAAACTGAACACTCCACAGCTCACCAAGAATCACATATCTGTTTAGAATTAGATACATTGGGTATTGTGACCGTTTATAAAATTTATCATTGCAATCAATTTAATACTATGCAATTTGGTATCTGAGATTAATGCTTTCTATCATTTGTACTCGCGTACCCCTTGCGCGACCCTCGCGTACTTCCATTTGAGAACCACTGCGTTATAGGACATGCAAGCAATACATCAAACGGGCTTCTAGATCTTAGCCTCATTTGGTGATATTTGAATACGCAATATATGATTAGGGTCCAGAATGCCACGGTAGGGAAAAGGAGAGTGATTTGATACGGCAAGTGATACCCCTACTGGTTTCCACAAAATAAACTTTAGTTAATTAGCGCCACCACATGAAAAATAATGTCAAAGAAGTTAATCCTGGCTTCAAGAAAAGCTGATTAGATTGAACTACTGAAAAAGAATAAAGAAAATTTGTTTTTAAAAATTTTTTGTGAAATTTTTGTCCTAAATTTCAGCTTGACTGCAGAACTAAAGAAAGAGGTAAGAAAGCTGAAAATATCCTTGAATAAGTGTTGCTAGGTTAAGTTGCTAACCAGCAAAATTGTTTCTTTGAAATTACTTTTGTTAAGATGTTGGTTGTAAAATTTTTATAATAAGTGCTAATAAGGAGATTTGATACAGTGCATGAAAGGAGATTCGATACACTGTATATATATAAAAACTCCATATTATAAAAATGTGGTAAGATTAATATGTTTAACTTTTTTGGTGTTTGAAGCATGGAAGACTATAAAAAACGTACAAAGCATTTAATTAGTGATTGTGTGCCCCGCAATAGAATTTATTTACTGGTTTCATCTTCTGATATAATTCTACAGTGATTATTGTATGGTGCTGATAGCAGCTATAAACTAATAATTTTTTCATTTGATTTTAGACGTTTTGTTAATACGAGTATTTTCCTTATCAACATAAAACACTTTCGAATTAAACTTTTTTCAGTAATTCTATAATTATGCCTGTTTACAGTATGCCGTTTAAGCATAAAAGAAAAATTAATCGATGTTTTTGATCTTCGCTGGATATCTTAAAAAGAGCAGCTAAATGTGTGACAGAAAAAAGGTAGTTCTTATTGAAAAGCTCCTGTCAATTTTAATGTTGACTAAATGGCACTTATAAGGTATATAAAGAAAAGGAGGCATACCCAACTTGTGTTGTTAGATATCGAGCAACAGTTTTAAAGAATCAAATTTTTACTCTGGAAATGGAGCAATACAGTAGTTGTCATCTCACATAATGCATTTGGCTGATAAGTTCTTTGGATTACCAATTGAAAAATGCAAAGAACTTGCTTTCCAATTTGCTGCTGCAAATAAATTATGTGTTTCACAATTCTGTGCTAATTATTTTTAATCGTAACAAAATTCATTTATAGTAATGTACATAAATGCTTAGGCCTACACTTCTAATTGACTTCTGTTAATTAAAAGTGCAAGCATTTTTTAATACTATACAAAATTGCTTTTCTGTGAATTTCTTGAGATTTGTTTGAATTTTTTAAATCTTGTAGCAATTGTTATTATTAAAATGTTGGATTTTTGGTGTATGTATTTGTTGCAAAATTCATTACAATTTGATTTTCACCTGTAAAAGTGTTAATGCTTTTAGTCTACCACAAAATTTTTGATGTAGAAACTTGGGAAAATATGATTGAAATCGAACCGTACTTTAATAATTTTCTCAAATAAAAATTTAAAATTTAGCTGAAAAACACTCATTTATAAAGTGTAAAAGCATAGTAAAGCAGTGAAACATCAAAATATAAGCTTTTCAAAATGCCGTATCAACTCACCTTTCCCAGATTAAATCACATTCTTCAAGTATCAACTCACCTTCCTAGGAAGGTGAATTGATACATTTGGGCATCATTTTTTTAACTAGTAATTGAGGAAAAAGTAAATGAGATAGAACATTGTAGTTTTTTTTTAAAAGTGGGTAAAAGAATCTGGTTTTATTGGTGCCATCAACCGAATCGCTATCACAAACCGTTTTAAATTGATGGACAAAAATGTAAAAAGTGTCTCAAATTACGTTCCCTTCCTCTATGCCATTTATGTAGAGTGTTTTTCCTAGTCGACAAAGCTCAGCTAACTACATGCCTGAAAGTAATCCACTGGAGTAGCACGTAGGCATCCATTGGCAATGTGCAAGGCAATATTCAAGGCATTGTTTATAAGGCGAGTGTGAGCACTGCAACACCAGACTGGCTCGCAGTACTCAGCTGTTAAGTAGACCAGAGATAAGGCAGCTGTGTGTAGTGTTTTGGCACCAGCACCCCATCCCGAGTTTGCAAGTTGATTCTCAAACGACGGAGTCGGCTTTCCTTGATGTCACCAGCGGTAAGGGTGAAACTTTGGTTACGAACAAGCTCTATGATCATTCTGATCATGTGCTTATTTAGCAGAAGTCTCAGTAGCTTGTACGTAAGCTCAGCAGCTTGCACTGCCAGGCTCTACTTCTGAACATCGATACTTCCAATTACACTAAAGTCTTAGTAGTCAGACTTGATTCGTGTCCCTCAGGGGATTGAAGAAACTTTGGGGGATTCACATTCTGCTGCCCAATATTGTATACAGTTTTTTCGGCAATCGCGTGAAATAGTCTTTTTGTCTTGTTTTCTAACGACGTTGCAAAAGTACTCTTGTTACATCCACATCATGTGAATCAGCCGGCAACAAAGTCTTTACCACTTTGTTCGTTAAAGCAATGTAGTGACGCCATTTGGCCTTGCGAAAGTTCTATCGCTTAGCAGGCATGCTTGGCACTGGCAAAGCAAACCGTGGTTATATAATGAGCGAAGGGCGTTAATGTGACCTGGGAAACATTTCAAGAACACGTCTATTAGGTAAGCGACTATGAGAACATACAATAGCGAAAGCTAAATCTGGATTATTACCAGTGTTCCATCGGGTAGAGTAAAAGCTTGCGGTATTTTTGGCGTTGTATGGAAGGCCAAGACTATTCATACTTGCACAGCCAGCCAAACACTCTCTGTCAGCGCTGTTGTTATCATAACTCCAATCAACGTGGTGACAGTTGAAGTCGCCGGTGGAGAGATAGAGATGAGAAAATACTGGGAGATCTTGGTAAAGATTTGTAGACGTCGACTTTTTTATAACTGATGACGTCCGCGCACAACCATTCAATCTCCGATGTTTGTCGAGATTGGTCCAGAGAGGCGTACTTTACTCGATTATGGTAAAATTTCCTCATGATGTCGCTTCGTGGAAGAACAGTTGTTAACCACTGCTTTAAACATTGGCATCAAAAGTGGCCGATCATTATGTTGTATGCTTTAATTTTGCTAATGATTTTGAATTTCAAAGGACTACACAACCAAAATGTAATTTAGTTTATTTTTTTGTTCAAAATTAAAAATCATAAAGACAATTGTTTAATTTTTTGAAAATTTCTTTGTTTAGAAAATAAGAACTTTGGCACAAATATAGCTCTTATACATCTTGACCGTAATAGCAATCGCCCACGAGCGTGCTTGCCAGTCAGTTTTCACGAAGATTGGAGGCGTCTGGACAACGGAGGTGTTCTTTCAGAATGTCGCGTGGCAGGTTTTGGTTGGTCAGGTGGGAGCTTGTGAGAAACTTTCACCAAATTATTTAAACGAATTAAAAGTTTTATGCTGAAAACTAATGGTATAACAAGTTTTAATTTAAAATTTTTAATTACTTTAGGGGGTCGACGAACTTCTTCTGTGCTTCAACACTTCACTTATCCGGTTGTATCTCAAACGTCTTGCAAAAAATATAACGGAAATCTAGCATTCGACAAACACTTATATTCTTGTCCTTCTGAAAGAAAAAGCGTTTGCGGTGTAAGTTCTTAGCTACTCTGGTATCTTGAAATGCAAAAAATTTTATGTACTTTTGTTTCACAATGCTATTCAGAAACATTTTAGAATTTTTAAAACTTTTTTACATCTTTTACAAAATATTTTAAAACATTTGTGCAAAAAATTAAAAAATAATATCGAATGGTATAGATATAGATGTCAAATGGTCTTTTAAAAATAGTTTTATTTTAACTCATTTCCTAAATCAAAGATAAAAATTTGCATCATAAATAGTTACAATTTTGAAAACAGACCGTTGAGGTTGCAACAAAAATCACTAAATTATTTAAAAAATCACCGCACTAAAGCATAAAAATCACAGTCAAATTTTCAAAATTTTTACGAAAGGGGTAAAATTCATCCCAGTCTGTGAATTGGTTTGCTTATTCATAATCTAACAGCAAAAAAATAAAAATATACTGTAAATATCGAGAATGGTATTTACAGTATACTATACAATATATTGTAAATACCATTCTCGAAAAAATACAAGATCATGATTCGGGCAAATGTTAATAAAATTTAAGGAAAACTGTATTGCCATCAAAAATTATTTGAAATGGTACGGCTATGTTTTTAAGCCATTATTGAAACTGCTGCTTTTAAAAAAACAATTCAAACAATATTATTCACGAAATAGGATAGCTACATACGTACAACGCAGCCGAGGGCTTATATAAGCCGAAAGCGTTTATGGTTTCTTTTTGTTTTATTTCATATTTACTTCTTTATATTTATTTTTTAATATTGTACCTTTTTTGTGACGTAACATTATTTTAAAAGTTGTAAGTCGTAGGTAAAGTTATTACTCGAAACGTCAGCGGAGAAATGAAAATGTTTTTATGTCAACCTCATTGGGCTCTTTGCATTTTTCTGAAATTAAACATCACGTTCCAGGCGTTTTGCTCCAATGTTTTTCATTGTTGTTAGAAAAAAATTTTGCAAACTGTCTATATAAAAAAAATAAAAAGGAAGAAGCCGTGTCAACTATTGAAATCAATCAGAAAAAAGAAAAAAAGTGCATTAAAGTTCATTGAGTTTTTTAATCACTCTAGCTTTTGTGAATTACTTCATTGGCATTAAACGTAATATCAAAAGCAATAGCGACCTAATAAAATACAAAAAATCTAAGTTAATATTCCAATAGCTGTATTCTATACAGGTATATTATTATGTATAATTTTATATTCTATATAACTATAACATTCTGAAAACTAATAATCTTAGATTCAACAAAGGAAAAACAAAACAAAAGGCTGGTGCCGTATTGTTCAACCAGACTGGGGCATATGATACAACCTGGCGCCGTGGCTTTACCTGTAAGCTTTTGTGACTTCTTCCAGATAAGAACATAGTTTGCATGATCATGGAGCTTGTCTGTAACAGATATTTCACCCTCATCACCGGTGAATGTAAGCAAAGCAGGTTGCGATGCCTTAAAAAGGCCTTTCCCCAGGAATTTGTCTCGGCTCCCCTCTTTTTTACATCTACATATATGACTTTCCAATACTGACTTTCAAAATATGCATATGTTGTTGATTTATCACTGCTACAAACTTCTGGAAACTGGGAGGATTTGGTGGGAGTCCTGAGTAAAGACATCACTATCTTGTTGAAGTATCTTTAAACTTGGAGGTTGAAGTGTAGCGAAACAAAGATGGCTGCCTTCCATCTGAACAATCGTGTACCTAAACATGAACTGAAAGTTGATATTAGTATCCAACTATTGCCATTTCGTTATTTACCAAATTACCTTGGTTTAAACCTTAACAGGACTCTCACTTTTTATCACCAATCTAAACAATAGCTCAAAAAATATCTTTGTCCGTCACATTGCTAAGACAACTTGGTTTAAGATAGGGAGCTGGTCCTAAAACACTGCGCAAAGTCACCTTATCCCTAATCTTCTTTATATCGGAGTACTGTTCACAATTTTGGTTTCAAAATATATACACTTGTCTTATTGACAGCGTTTTTAATGACATTATCACTGGATGCCTGCCTCTCACTCCAGCGAACAACCTGTCCATCCTTACCGGTATCCATCCAGCAGGGCTTCTTCTCTTGGGAGCCATTCTTCTCTTGGCCAACCGCACCATTTTAGACCATGACCGCTTCTTGCACAATCATTTGGTCAGGACAGTGGATGCGCAGCAAGAGAGCTTAAATGCGCACCGGGCACCAAAAGTACTTTGTGTTCTGTCACTTTTGCGTGATGATACTAGGTGGTGGCTCAAGAAACATCACTGCCATCATTTAGGTGAAACAACAATAATCGTATGATCCCAAATGAAAACAATAACGATAACTAATAATTAATATTAAAAAAACTCGATCTATTTTACTGAATTTTTTGGTTCATTTTGAGTTTGTTCTAATACCCTTTGTCTTTTAAAGATATGCTGTTTTTTTTTTAGTTTTATTACATCACTATTTGCCTCTTCAGAAAATTACGTTTAATGTCGTTGGTGTAAATTTTGTTCAGAATTGCATTTTTTTTCTTTATTTCATTACACCAGATGAAGTGAGCAGTAGTTCACGAAAGCTAGTATAATTAAAAAAATTTAGTCAGCTGTAATGTTTTTTTGTTATATATATATTTTTTATTTTTTTTGTCTGTACACAATTAGGAGTTGCGACTATTTCGCGTTTTAAGTTTTTTTTAAATTGGGGTTGCTTCTTAAAAAGTTTGGGACCACTGTTTTAGGGTATGTATAATTTTTTTCGGTTATACAGGGTGGGGCATAAATACTGTTACAAGATAAAATACAAACATATTTTGAAAAAAGCTTTTATTTCAATATTTAAATTTGCAAACATTCAAGACTCATACCAACAAACAATTTCACACAAACTTTATTCAAAATGCTTTCCTTTAGCCTTTACTACAGCGCGGAGTCTTCTGGAGAAATCATTGATGGAGGCACGCACTATTTTCATGGGAATTTTCTCCCATGTTTTCATCAATTTTAACTTCAGAGCTTCGATACTAGGGCTGGGTTTAGAGCAGGCTTCACTCTCAAGAATTGACCATAAAAAATAATCTACAGGGTTGAGATCTGGTAAAGAAAGAAGCCATTCCTCTTTACTAATCCAGGTGGGGCAATTGTTTTCACACCACACTTGAGTCACCCAAGCTGTGAGACTTGTTGCTCCATCTTGTAGTGTCCAATTGTCTTCACCATATAGAGATTTGCACCATGGTATTAAAGCCCCTCTAAAATATTCTTTATGTAAAGTTCTTTGTTAATTTTAACCCCCGAGGGTACAAAAACCAGAGGGGATTTCCCCTTTTCAAAAATTGCTGTCAACACCATTACTGAAGCAGGTTTTTGTGTTGTGAAGACTTTCCTTGTATTGGCAGGGATTGAATCTAAGGTTTTTGCCAAAACTCGATCATTTTGGTGATTGTGCACCTGTTGCACAGTGAATAATTTTTCATCAGTAAAGATAAGATTTTACAGCATGCCATTTTTGAGTCGTTTCGACAATAGTTTGCTTCTTGCCAGTCTCTTTTCAATTGTGGCCTCTGAAATGAGCTGTCTCTTTTGCAGCTTTTAGGGTGACATCTTAAGATCATCGTGACAAATTCTGCGCATAGTTCTTGGTGATATTTTTGATTCCTTTGCCATTTTTCTTATCGATTTCCTCAGATTACATCTGATTTTTTCTTTTACACTTTTAATCAGATTAGGTGTTCTTGTTGCGAGGGCGTCCTGATTGAGGTCTGTCTGTGATTGAGGGTATTTTCTCAAATCAATCAATCATTCATTTGATCAGCATTCGGTTGATTTCAATTTTTTTCCTAGTTTAAAAATTTCTGTGGGGCTAAATCCTTTTTTGTGGTGCTCAATAATGAATTTTCTTTTTAATTCTAGCAACATTGCACAGTGTATACTTAAAAATTTTCTGAAAAACAAGAACTGGGTATATATTTAAATAAATTGATAAAGCTAGTTTAGCTTTTTAGTTAAATTTATTAGTACTAAAATTGACATAAAATTTTGTAACAGGACTTTTGCCCCACCCTGTAATTATATTTAAGATCCATAAGACCTTTGCATTATTTTAATTAAAAGATAACGCTAAAAGATAATATTGTTGCTTTTCTTGATTTTTAACAGGGTGACGATGGGGGTCCACTTATGTGCAGATCAACTATTGATGAATGCGGTGACACGTACGTTGCTGGAGTTGTGAGTATCGGATCAAAAATATGTGGTAGCCCAAATCCAATCGTTATTTTTTCTCCCACATATCCTTATGTTGAATGGATATATAATGTAACGAACAACTTGATTCCATCTGCAGTATTATGTGAAAGATCAGGACCAAAGAAAGACTAAAATTGACGAATGAAATGTAAATCTTTTCGAATTTACGCAGTATCGAATGGTTTCAATCAATACAATTATATTTTCAATTTTAAAACATAAAAAAAGCTTTTCATCAGTCCATGGATCCGACTCTCGATTACTTTATAAATTTTCCTTTTTTTGTTGTTCTGTATTTACTGACAAAGCTTGAATTTATACAAAATTTGAAAATAAATATGTTTGTTTTAACTAGATGCAATTGACAAACGATCTTATTTATTTTGTGTTCCTTCGTTTCTAAAGCATAACTAAAGCATGCTAACATTTGTATGGCATATTAAGCCTACTATTTGTCCCGCATTGCAGTAGGTAACCGGCTTTTATACCGTCGAGGAAAACAAAAATATAGTAATGATATAAAATCTTCCTATCTCATTTTTTAATGTTTTATTACAGTTAACGATATTTTAATTGGAGTACAACTACAGTAAGTTAACCTGACTATGACAAAAAAAAACAAAACAGATTTTATCTAATCACCCTTGAAGTACTATGACTTTTAAGATACAGTATTAGTTTTATTGGCCATGACTTTAAAATAATCTTTCGAAAAAGAAAAATAATGCTGAATACAATTGCACAAAACATTTGTTAAAAGAATCATGATTGGTAACGGTATTGTACTCGTACAACAGTGCATGTTCAATACTTGTATTCTTTGTTTGAAGCAGACTGCTTACTAAAGTTATTTCATTTATCTATTCAAGAACTTCTTTTTTTATTTTCATCCCTATATTTATTTGCAGAAGAGCATCGGAGGCGCTAATACATGAGGCAAATGTTAAGCAATTACCGCGATCTGCCTCCAGAGATGCCAAGTTATTGCTGCCCGGTTTAAAAACTTCTTATTTGGTTTGTTGGATTTTATTAAACTATGACAAAAGTTTACCGCCGCTTGCCAAAACTGCCAAGAGGGAAAAAGCGCCGTAAAGTGTTTTTCTGAACATATCTATTCAACAGGATGGTGCGAGCAGACTTTGAACGACAATTCACTATTAATCATGTCGCTCTTAAACATTCAACCACGCTGCCGGCAAACTTGAAAAAACAAAACTTCAGTAGCAGATGTTTCTCACATTTTTTTAATTTTACAAATATATTAAAATTTTGATGTGAAGAGGAATTTTTTGGATATCATGTGCACTAATTTCTTAAAAATGTAAATCCTGCTCAACCCCGTGAGAGTTTTAAAGCTTTAAATTCTTACTTTAGGATGTAGAATAGGGACCAAAGATTTAACTTTGATGAAAATTCAACATAGGAAATTATTAAATCTCTTTTTCTCATGCAGAAATTTATTGCCAAAATAATCTACCAAAAATTTGTTAAAATTGTATAAATTTACTAAATTTCGACTTGGATAAACTCTTTAATAAAATTTTGTCGCATTTAAAGACTCTGAACCGTTCTCAAATTGCAAAACAATCAATAGCAAATGACACAAGATTCTTTATAGAAAGAGCAAATTTTGAATGTATTAATATTTTTAAAATTATTTCATTAGTGTTTTCAATTGCAGGCAGTGCCGGATTAAGGATTTGATGGGCCTGGGGCTATATGGTAGTCAGAGGTCTATATTTCATTCCCGTTTAATGCATCATAACTGAAATAAAATAAACAAAAAATATACAAAAAGCATGTACTTATTAAACACATTCAAATGACATATTTCCTGGATTTAGAAAAAGCAAACCTGTTAATAACATCATCGGCGTCTATATTTTCCAAAATTTTGTTTTCGATGCAGAGAAGAGCTAAAGAATTTAATCTCTTCTGGCCCATGGACGAACGGAGTTGATTCTTTATTCTTTTGAGCATGAAAATGAGCGCTTGCCAGAGCAATTAGAAATCATCATACAAAGATACATTCTTAATATACAGATACATTAGGAAATACAGATATTAACCTATTTTCATTTATGAATTTCAATATTTAAATTTCTATGCTGCATTCGCTGTTAAAATAGTGCTGTTTCAGCAGTGCAAAAAAATGAATCATCTCCTCAGGCAGTGACTTTTCTAGATTATCTGGATAATGCAGAAGCAATGCTTTAGCACTTTTTTCAATTTTACAGTTAGTTGTGGTCTTCAATTCCGCCAGAAACGAAAATCTGCGTGGAAGACGATCGTAAGCTGCAATTCGAGTTTTCATAGACAAAAGAATTTGGTCAATGATCGGCAAATATGAGTCCATCTTAAATTTGCTCGATGGATCAAATGATGTGCCTTTAGATCCACCTTCGCTATCAAATCCTACTTTTCATTTCTTCTCCCTTAAAATTTCTTTAATATGATGATGACAGCCACTTAACACTTTACCCCTTTCTTCGAATTGTTGAAATTGGGATCTTAAAAGTTTGAACAAAGTCTTGTAGTCCCTGAAGCAAATTTGTTGCCCTATTCAAAGTCCTTTTGCTGTCTTCTAGCGCGTGACAGGTTTTATGAAATCGTTCCATTATGTATGACCATAACATAAGTATAATACCGGTTTCAAGCTTTTCCATTGATAGGATAAAACCCTTGGCTATTTACTTAGTTTGCAATTGTTCGTCGTCGTCTACTGCCTGAACAATAAATTGTAAATTAGTGGACTTTTTTCAAACAAATCATTAAAAAATAAAATTGAACTTTTTAACCTTGTAGACGTTTTCTTGGTTGTTTCTCATCAACGTGTAAACCTTTTCTTGGTTTATTAAGTCACAATAGTTGTTACTTACACCTCTATTAGTTTAATAACAAACTCAAACCATACAGCAGAAAAGAAAAACACATTTAATTTCGAAAGAATACATTATCTCGGTCGAGTCTAATTCGAAGAAAAACCGATTGAAGTGAGAGTTAGTTTTAGGGAGAAACAGAGTTAGTTTTAGGGAGAAAGTAGTCGGTTCATAAGAAATTAAGTTATTCTTGAGCATTTTAACAAATTTTAAAAAATTCAAAAAATTTTGGGCTCATTTTGGCTCGCAAAAACAATTTGCGCGGCGTTTTTTTCTCTTTTTATTTCTTACAGCAACTATTTTTATTTCTTTTTTACTCTCACTCTAATTAATTTTTCTTCGAATTAGACTATAATTTTCCTATACACACTGTTTAATGGTATATAAAAAATATATAAAAAATGGTTTAATGGTAATAAAAAAAAACACTACAGTCCCTGATAAGCTCCCCCACATAATAATTTTACGTATTAAAATATTATTGGCAGCACTGAAAAACTGAGATAATGGGTCGAGTGAAAAATTGATAGTTTCAATGAGAGGTATTACTAGGTATTTGAGTGTTACATTAATATTACTAGGCAGGTATTACCAATAAGTCTTTCAATAAAACCATCAATATTATTGCTGATTACGTCTTTTCAGATGACCATAAGCTGCAAATTAATAAACATATTTTTGTTAAATTAATACGTTTAGCTAGTAAAGATTGTTTCTACTGTAAAATTGATGGCGTTGCCATGGGATCTCCATGAGGACCACCGCTAGATATTTTTTTTGGATACATATGGAAACAAAAATATTAGACTCTTTTGTATGTCGAACCAAATTATACGTACAGTTTGTAGATGATTGTTTTGCTGTTTTTAATAATGACAGTCTTTCTTTACATTTTTAAAGTTTGCTCAATTCTCAACATAATAATATAAGATTTACTTTGAATTCTGCATTACATTGTATTGCGTTTTTAGATGTTCGCATTAAAGTTAATAATGCTAATGTTTTTTTTTAATAACCAGTGTTAAATTATGTTAATATTTAACACTGGTTTTTAGGGACAAAAATCAAGAAATCCGAGTCAGATTTAAAGTGAAGATCTTTTTTTTGGAATAAAAAGTAAAAAATCTGATTCATAATAAGTAAAGAACCTTTTTTTTAGAGAACACTGCTTTTAAAGACGAATTTTTTTTTTTAAACGAAGGCTCCGGCTTATCTCTTTGGAAATATGATTGCCTATCTTTATAGTTAGAAACTTTAGTTTCTTGCTATTTGTTGAGAAACTTGTCAAAAAAATTCAGTCGTACTTAGCCAGAACTAACTGTATTAATAACTTCAGTCTTGCGGCAAACTATTTCTCGAGTCAGTTTAAAAAAAATAAAAAATAAACTCAGCTTTGCTTCAGCGCTGGTATTTGGGTTACTAAGTTAAACTGAACTTTCGGATTCCCGTGTAAAGTTGGAACAGACTTTTTAGCATATTAGCATGATACTGTTTCTTCTTGTTTCCAACCAGAATTTCACAATCGAGACCCCCTATATCCTGAGTTACTTGACAGGTTCCTTTCTATTTTAAGTGGCTGGTTTCTTTGTCATTCCTAACTAGCGGTTCTTCTTTCTTCATGTACTTAGAGAGGGAGGAAACTTCTTCCTGAAGCTAGATAAGTTTCTCACTCATCATAGACAACTTAGCCACGACCTCCGCAACTTTCAAAAGTTTAGCTTCAGTGCTTCCTTATCTGTGTTTGGATCATTGCTGCCGCCTTAACGTATCAAGTCTCATCTGGATCGTCCGGTGCTGTCGCTCCAGAAATATGTCTAATGATTTACTCATACAACAAATCTTTTAGACGCAAAGCTTTCAACTAAGACGTGCTCACTTTAACATTTGCAAAAGTTGCTTTCAACAAGGTGTGTGGGAACTTCATCACATAACCAACCTTGCCTGTTAACTGCTCTTCTTTTACCAAATCTCTTACTATTACTTCTGAACTATCTGTGTCTCTTAAAACTACAACTGGCTTATTTTCAACTAATCTATTTAAATTAGGCATCTGACTATCTGAACTGAGACTTTGAGGTTTTCTCTCCATTAACCTTTTTACTATCAACGGGACAATACGTCCCGAATTGCTATTACCAATGCGGGAGTTACTTTTTAGTTACGTAACTTCCTTTTTTTGCTGGCGTCCATTCAAAATTTCCAAAATCTGAAGAAGAGCGCTTGTAGTTGTGATTTCAAAACCAATAAAACCTGTAGAGAGCTCCAAGAGCTACCACCCGGTATCTCTCCTCTCTTTCTCCTAAATGATTTTCGAGAGACCTAACAAGGGCAAAGCCAATTAATCATCCGTTGCTTTCGAGGGAACAAGCTGGATTTCGACGCAGAAAGTCAACTGTAGATCAATTAATTCGTTCTATTATTTAATACAGGAGACATCACGGATCCTTTTGAAGCTAAGAAGAAGGACAGTGTTGTAATCCTTGCTCTGACAGATGCTTATGACTGCCTGGAATTGTAGCCTTATCTATAAGCTGCTGAGATTTCTTTCAGATAAGTACATGTTCAAAATGATCATGAAACTTGCCAAAAACTAAATTTTACCTTTGTTATTGGTAACAAGCAAAGCAAGCTTAGGTATCTGAGAAACAGCATTTCTTTGAGATCGGTCTTGGCTCATTTTCTTTTCAACATCTATACATACTATTTGGCTTCCACAATCTTTAAAAAGCTTGTCTTTGCGGGCTATCTTGTATTGTTGCACTTTTCTCGAAACTGAAAGCACTTTAAATCAAGACACACTTACTATTTCACCCTTTTTTCAAACTTAAAAGATGAAACTCAATCACTCAAAGACGGTGACGACAGCTTTTCACTTTAATAAGCGAGAAGCTTATCAAAATAAAAATCATCATCATCGTCATCGTCATAAAAGTTTACAACAAAATGTACTTTTACCATTCTGTTCGATTTTTACATATCTTGGGGTAAAGCTGAAAAAATTGCTTACATTTTTTAAAAAGTTTAATCTATGGTCTCGGGTTCGGCTTGCGTGAGGCACAATGCTACAGATGGTACTCTTTAGTGCCATCTGTCCTATAAATCGACATATACATGTATTTTTAATTTTTATTTTGCAAAACAAAAAACAGTGCCGTAAAGTATCTTTCCACAAAGGCACAGCAAAACCAAACGAATAGGCTTTGAAGCGCAATCGTGTCTATAGCTTAATGCTCACACATGCAACTTATTATAATGTCGTAGAACTGTATCGACTACAATTAAAAACATCGTGATATACCTGTTGTGATATTGTGCAATAGATGACGTAGTGTTTTTCTTAAACGCTCTAATCTTAATCAGCGCCTTCTGCTCAAACAATTATTGGACGCGCGCGTCTCCAGGCATAGTTGTTACTAGTTAAATATGCGCCTTTATTTTGGTCTAGCAGTCAGTTCAAAGCTATCAAGCTACTATAGCAAACTAACTAATAGCATTATATTTCAATACGGTTGTTTTTTGGCTAAGTACTTTTGTGAATATTTACTATTGTTTTTTTAATAAACCTGTGTATTCGTGCAAAGATACAACAGGCAAAAGTGGCGACGAGGATTCCAGGAACTCAACTGCGTCAAGAAAGAAAAAAAGAAAATTTGTTGAATTTGCATTAACAGCTTGAATTGTCAAAATGAGTGAAATTTCCGAACTAATTTTGTTGTTAAATAAGCAACACCAAGAGCAAATGGCAGTTTTACGCGGCGAGCATCAAGAGCAAATGACAATGCTTCAAGAGCAGCTGAAAATTCTACAAAGCAGCTTGAACAACCCGCGAGAAAATGTTCCAACACCGATGGCAAGTTTTCAACCATTCGATTCTACATCTGAGTTATGGACTGATTATTTGGCAAGGTTCCGAACATTCGTCACTGCTAACTCTATTCCCGACAACAAGCAAGCACAAATTTTTCTTACCAACCAATCTAACTCCGTTTACAAAATGCTTAGCAACTTAGCGGCTCAGCAACAACCTGTCAAAAGCATACATGAGCTAACGATGAATGATATTCAGACGTTTATGGCAGAGCAGTTCGACCCAAAACGATTTGTTGTCAGAGAACGTTTCAAGTTCTGGTCTGACATGAAACGCAAACCTGGCGAAACTATTCCTGAACTGGCAAGCAGAATACGACAAGATGCAGCTACGTGTGATTTTCAATCCATTAAAGATCCTTTAGATGAAGCCTTGCGAACTAAATTCATCTGTTCAGTAGACAACGAAGCAGTTTTGAAGACACTCTTCAAGCTCAAGGACGATGAACTGAAGTTTAGCAACGCCATCAGAGTGGCTCAAGAAGTGGAAGAAGCAGCCAAGGTAGCAAAGGAAACCGTACACGGTCAACCTTCTACGTCGGTGCAGAAAGTTTATCACGCAAAGTCCAAAACTTCCAAAACTCAAGAAAAGAAAACCGCCTGCTTCAGGTGTGGAAATTCTGGACATTTTAGCAAAGCTTGTCCCCACATTAAAGCTATTTGCAGCTTCTGCAAGAAAACAGGTCATCTGCAATCTGTATGCATGTCTCGACTCAGAGATAACAGCAAGCTTGTGAAACAACAGATGAAATTGGTGCACAAAGTCCAATGTTCTGTTTCACCCATCTATCAAACTATTAGACTTAATGACCACAGAATTAAGTTTGAAATTGATAGCGGAGCCAGTGACACATTTTGCTGTGAAGCGACGTGGCAAACGCTGGGTAAACCCACTCTACAACCTGTAACAGTTCAATATCAAGTTGCTGAAGGTAGCCCGCTACCCGTCGTGGGACAATTCCAATCAACTGCAAGTATTGATGGAAAATCACCTGACGTGACCTTTCCTGTAATTGTCACTAAGGTGCCCAATCTAAATTTACTAGGTCGTCTGGCGATGATGAAGTTGAAACTCACCAACTTAACTGATCACTTCAGAGAAAACCTAAGTTGTGCTGAATCTACTGCAACGATAGAGCACGTCACTACAACTGGTCCAGAAAACTCTTTAGATGCGGCATGTATTCAATTATGTGGAGAGTTTCCTACTTTATTTGAATCTACATTGGGTTGTCTAAAAAGATTTTTCACTGGACATACGGTTTAAACCTGAAGCTAAACCTATTTTCAAGAAGCCAAGACCTGTTCCGTTCTCAATCCTACAAGATTTAAACGAAGCATACGAAGCAGGAATTAAGAGAGGTGTATGGGAGCTTACAGATTTTAACTCGTACGGCACCCCCGTGGTTCCTATTCGAAAGTCTCCTTTGCCAGGTCAAGCAGTAAACTCGCAACTGGAAGACCATCGTCAACCAATCCCTCTCCCAGAAGATCTAATGCGCAAGCTAGGACGTGGCTACTGCTTTAGTAAGATTGATCTAGCTAATGCATATAATCAAATCTGTCTTTCTCCTGACAGCCAGAAGAAGCTGGCTCTCAGCACTCACAAAGGGGTTTTACTGCAGAAAAGACTTCCTTTCGGAATTAAATCCGCACCAGGGTATTTCCAAGAAATCATGGAACAGTTAACGCAAAATTTGCGAGGAGTTGCCGTGTATTTCGATGATATTTTGGTAAGTGGTGACAACGCAAAAGATCATTTGATGAACCTGCGAGCTTTGTTCAAAAGACTAGAAGAAAAAGGTCTTCGCTGCAACCGTGAGAAATGTGTTTTCGCCCAAGTATCAATTGATTACCTGGGTCACACTTTATCAAGTCGAGGAATTGCAAAAGGGTCCAAAGTTGATGCCATACTAGAAATGCCTACACCCAAGAACATTTCTACGTTAAAATCTTTTTTAGCATCTGTGCAGTTTTATTCTAAGTTCTTACCTCCATATTTTTCGGAAATCACCGAGCCGTTGTACAAGCTTACACGCAAAGGACAACAGTGGAAATGGGGTGAAGAAGAATCGACATCTTTCAAAAAGATCAAACGGTTACTATGCACAGAGACTGTACTTGCGCACTATGACCCATCTCTTCCGTTGGGTTTATCTTGTGACGCCTCAGAATGCGGAATTGGAGCGGTATTATTTCATCGCTTTGCAGACGGAAGCGAGCGTCCGATTCTCAATATTTCTAAAATTCTATCGGCAACACAAAGACGCTACAGCCAAATACAGAAAGAAGCACTATCCTTAGTGTACGCTTTGAAGAAATTTCATCAGTTTCTCTACGGTCGTAAGTTCATTGTGGTTACCGATCACAAACCTTTAGTGACCTTGTTTGCCCCTGATAAAGGTACTCCTGCAATGGCCGCGAATCGACTTGCACGATGGGCATTACTAGTCCATCAA
Source organism: Diplosoma virens (assembly GCA_963680785.1). Lineage (NCBI taxonomy): Eukaryota > Metazoa > Chordata > Ascidiacea > Aplousobranchia > Didemnidae > Diplosoma > Diplosoma virens. The sequence goes on along the minus strand of OY796892.1, from coordinate 916,048 downwards.
TATGACTACACGGTGGAATACCGTAGAAGCAAGGACCATGGCAATGCCGATGCTCTTAGTCGCTTGCCATTTTCAAATGACACAAGTTTTGATGGGGAGGAGATGGAAGATGATGTCGATAGCGTTTGTTTAGTTCGAACAATCAGTCGTCAAATCAATCCTGACAATCCATTGCTTGTGGTCAGAGAGACTGCCAAGGATCCAATTCTTTCTCAACTAATGCGATTTGTGAAGGAAGGATGGCCGCATGCATTTTCGGAAGAGCTTAAAGACTTCAAAAAGTTGGAAAATTCGTTGTCAACAGAGAATGGTTGCGTTTTTTACGGCTTACGGGTAATAATTCCTTCAACCCTACGTAATCATATTCTTAAATTATTACACCTTGGACATTTCGGCATGCAACGGATGAAACAACTTGCAAGGTCAACTGTCTATTGGCCAAGAATTGACTTTGACATCGAGGATTTATGTCGCAAATGCACTTCCTGTGGCCAATTTCAAAATAAGCCGGATAAACCTTCAATCCATCCGTGGATGATGCCAGAAAAACCATGGTCAAGACTCCACTTGGACCATGCGATCAACTTTCTGGGAAGAAACCGGTTAATCCTTGTAGACGCTTATTCAAAATATCCTTGCATTCATCCAACAACCTCAACGTCTTCGAAAAGTACTACTGCTATACTTGAACAAGAATTTGCTCATTTCGGATATCCCCACACGTTGGTGACCGATAATGCCACAACATTCATGTCTCAAGAGTTCCAAGCTTGGTGCAAACAACGAGGCATTGTACATCTCACCGGAGCACCTTATCATCCAGCAACAAACGGTGCTGCCGAGCGTTTGATACAATCGTTCAAACAGGCATTGAGAAAATCCTCGTTACCTCCAAAGGAAGCTTTGCAAGAATTTCTAATGCAATATAGAAGAATTCCTTTTGCATCGGGACTGTCACCAAGCGAATTGTTGAATGGAAGAAGAATACGCACCAAAATTGACACTTTGGTTCCATCCATTCCGCATCTCCTGCAGGGAAGACAATCAAAACAAGCAAGCAAGCATTCAAATGCTGAAGACTCGGAAGTGGTTTCGAAAGTCGAACATTATTATACACTAGGAGACCCTTGTTACGCACTGTACTTCGGCCCTAGAAGAGATCGTGACCCACGATGGGTGCCTGCGATAGTTACGAAAGTCCATGGTACACGAAGCGTCAATGTACGAGTCATTCCTCGAGGACCAACTTGGAGAAGACATCTTGATCAACTTCGACCTCGATACGGTTCGGATCAAGATGATGATCCCTGTGAAATCCGAACGAGCGTTTTGTCTACAGAAACACTTCCAGCCGGGACTGACCACGCATCTAGTTCTTCTTCGATGAACCAACGCAACAATCCGAGACTACCAACCGGAGACGAGTACGGGCGACACAATCTACGACGATCAGCGAGAACAAAGAGACCTCCAAAAAAATATTGTTGCTAAAATGTATATATATTTTTTTGTCGTAGTTTATTTGGGGAGGTGTTGTGATATTGTGCAATAGATGACGTAGTGTTTTTCTTAAACGCTCTAATCTTAATCAGCGCCTTCTGCTCAAACAATTATTGGACGCGCGCGTCTCCAGGCATAGTTGTTACTAGTTAAATATGCGCCTTTATTTTGGTCTAGCAGTCAGTTCAAAGCTATCAAGCTACTATAGCAAACTAACTAATAGCATTATATTTCAATACGGTTGTTTTTTGGCTAAGTACTTTTGTGAATATTTACTATTGTTTTTTTAATAAACCTGTGTATTCGTGCAAAGATACAACAATACCGGTAGCCACAATTTGAGATACAAATTTTTTTATAAAAATATGAAATGCAAGACGTTTAAATGTTGATAAAAACAGGTCTATAATTTCTCAAGCACAATATGATTGCCATGCATAAAGATTGCCATGGTTTAATTCTACTGTGACTAATGGGAAATTTAAAGAGGGCCATGACCCCAAATGGCTAAAAAACGTACAAATAACCAATTTTTACCAAAATTTATAACAGATTTACAATACCTGTCAGCTTTGCTCGCATCGTTGCAATGTCTCGACCTGAAGTCGAGACACAGTGCTCCGAGACCGAGACTGAGACGAGATTTTGGGGTCACAAGACCGAGACTTTAAAAAATGTGTCTCAAGAGATCCACCTCTGGTGATGGCTTTACAAAAAGGGAGGGGCCTAGTGCAAGAAAAGAGAGGGGCTTAGTGCGAGAAAAAAGAGTGGCAACTTTTAAAAATTTATTTTGCAATAATAACAAAAGAAAGATAGACTAGTTTAAAACAAAGTGAAAAAATTTTTTGCTTTATTTTTTTGGGCTTCATTTTCATTCGAGTGTGGTGGGCAGTTGTGGATTCTCACACTTCATTTGTAATTCTAATCTTAACTTTCTAAATCTACCGTTGATTTTCAGCCATTTGCAGTAATTTTTAAGCTTTTAATTATGATGTCATGTTTTTCATCGTCACGTAAAGATTGCGTAATCGGTACAACAGCCCTACTTAATTTATTTTGTTTGCAAGTTGTTCTTAAAAGTAATTTTAAAGAGTCGTTTTACTTTTTTATTCAAAGCACATTGATTGATTAAAGTTTTAAGCCATTTGCGGCGAAAATGATGACAGCGATGACGTAATTTGTTTCTACTGTAGTATAATCAGAGTTGCTATTTCGTGCTTATTTCTAGGATTTGAGCTTATTTTAATGAACATTGTCTTAGAAAATTTTAATGGACTTATTTCCAAGAAAAGTGCTTATTTGTGCATATTTTTTATTAATTTTGTTTTAGTTTCCACAAAATTTCTAGAAAACGTTCTTATTACAAGGTTTTCGCTCGTTTTGACCTTTAGAGAAAGGTCAAAGAGGTCACTTTTTTGTTAAAGATCAAGTAAAGGCTTTTTTTAATTTTTAATTCAGTTTTTCAACCTCTGGGTTGCCGACGACTGCAGTTGTGTAAAAATTGAATTACTACTTTCTAGGAACGAAAATTGAGAAATCCGAGGCAGATTCACGTTTGAATGTTAATTTTTGAGCTTTCTGAGTTAACCAGAATTCAGATCACAAATTTTGGATGGGTCGCCAAATTTTTGCTCTCTAATTTCGCTTAACACTTGGGTCGCCGCAAAAGGGCTGAGAAGCACTGCTTTAATTAAATGCATGAATAATTCAAAACCAAGTAAAGATCAAAAAAAGGTTTTTACTACCCAAAAAGGTAAGACAATAGACCTTTTTAGACTTCTTTCATTTTCTGTTTTTATGTTAAGTATGACATCTAAAAAGTCTGTATGTATTACGATAGAGCAGAAATATGTGAACTGGTAGCACTATTTCTTTTACACGAATTCCAGCAATTATTCCCAAAAAACTTGTTGGTCTATACAGAGATGACGGCTTAGCGATTTTTCAAAACTGCATTGGCCACAATACTGACCGAATCAAAAAAAAGAATTATAAAACTCGTCCAAAAACATGATTCAAAAATTACCACTAAAACAAATCTTATACGGACAGATTTTTTAGATGTCACACTTAACATAAAAACGGAAAAGCACTGGTCATTCAGAAAACCAAATGATCAGCAATTAAATATAAACATTACTTCCAACCACCCACCTTACATAAAAAAAGCACTACCAAACATGATATCAAACAGACTTTCGAAACTTTCTTGTAACTTGGATAATTTCAAAAAAGCCACTCCACCATATAAAAATGCAATTAAACAAAGTGGCTATAAAGATGATTTAATATTTAGTGAAGCACAACCAAAACAAAGATCAAGAAAACAAAAAATAATATGGTTTAACTCGACTTTTAATAACTATGTTGTCAACAACATCGGAAAAGAATTTCTAAAATTGATAGACAAACATTTTCCACCACAAAACAAGCTTCATAAAATTCTAAATAGAAATAACATAAAAATTATTTATAGCTGCATGCCTAACATGAAAGCAATTATAACCGGCCATAACAAGAAGCTATTGAAAAAGGAAAGCTCTCAACAATCAAGGCCATGCAACTGCAAAAATATAGAAATCTGCCCATTAAAAGGATCTTGCCGACAGCAATCTATCATTTATCAAGCGGACATATCTCATGGAAATATAACAGAAAGCTACATAGGTTGCAGCGAAACAGAATTTAAATCCCAATATTATAACCACATGCAATCACTTAAAAATATAAAATTCTACCAGCAAACCACCAACCAACAACACTCAACAAACGATCGGAACTTACCGGAAAATGTCGCCACAAAAACAAATTTAAACTAAATAAATTGCCTACTTGATTTTGTATGCTTAAACCGCCTGAGGTGGGTAGTACTGTGTACTAAAGTATCTCGGTACTTTTTTTAATACCATACCGGTATCGTCGGTACTTGATACCGAATACCGGTACCGCGGTACTTGCACATTTTTTTAGCTTTGTGAGCAGAGTCAATAATTGCATCGGTATCATGCAGTTTTGCAGCTGCTTCGAGAACGATGATTCCATTGCATAAATTTTAAGGTCATTGGAAATTTTTTGTTTTTCGTATCAATTGCAGCTTCAAAGGCGTTTCTTGATTTACAGTAGTACTATCACAGATTTACATTTGTTACACTTAAGTGTTTACCGGTATTTTCCCCGTCTTTTCGATACTAGTTACTAGTTAGTTTTAAGTATAGGGTCAGATTTAGGAACCTTTTTACGCACTTTATAGCCAATAGCTACTTTAGTACTTTTGGTTTAGGCTTAGCTTATTCAAGCTAGTAGAGTAGTTTGTGTAGACTAGCATTTTACTTATGTCTCAACTAAAAAAGTAAATTAAAAATTCCAACCCACTGTAATATCTTGGCATCTCTGAAAACAATTGTCTGTTAGATCGTTTGATCGCTTGCGGGTCCGCATATACCGCATAGCATTGAATAAGCAGGTACGATATCGCTTGAAGGTTGCCCTAAGTATAACGCCTTCAACGTTTTTCTACGAGTCAGAAATATAAATAGAGGTGAAATACGATAAAAATCAATAAATATTTTAAATGTTGAAAAAGAATAATGAATTTGAGTATGAAGTTTATTTTGGCTTATTTCTTTCAATCATTCTCAATCATGTTATTGATGTGTATAGAAAAAAACAAAACTTAAAAGTGGTTAAAAAAATGTTGTTTTAACTTATTGGTTAAATGATCAGGTTTTGTTTTGATTAAATTGAGAAAAGGTCGTTAATTACTTATGCGCTTAAAGTTTTACTTTATATACATAATTACTTGTATCATTTTTTATATCACAGCGTCGGTCTATGTTATTTGACCTTTACATACATATGCAATATCTGTGTTGTTCTTAAAACTTTACTCAAACTCCAATTTTTGAACAATTTTGACAGAATAAAAAGAGGTTACTCAAAATAAATTCACTAATAAAATTTTAATTAACACAAAAAATAACGCAATCATTGTTAAGTGTTAATATTTAAACTTAATAGCAAAGCACCACAACAGAGGTTATTTGACTTTTTTATTCAAACAGATGAAACAACAAATGTATAGATCTTGTTGGGATTTGCAATAGTTTACTAGCAAAATCAGTATATTTTCTTTTAGTATATTTTCTTTTGCATTGTGTTACTGAAATATGAAAATCTATCGCAAGTAATTTCTCCCAATTCTGCTTTCCAACATAGGTCTGCATATCTAGAACGTAGCAAAACCAGACAAAAAGTTTAACTGTTCCTTTAACATGATCAAAAAATAATAATAATCGATATGCTATGATCATTGTGGCGCAGTAAATAAAAATTGAAATTTTTACTTTAACACGCAGCAGGATATGGGCCAGCAATGTCTGGCCCAAACAGACGTAACTTATAAGCGGACGTTAGCTGCGCCTGTCCGTGTGCAGCCTTAAAAAATTATTTATTATTCAGTTGATATTGGGTGATGTTGTGCATTGTTTTGTGAGACAGCAGTTTCTGCTTTTCAGCGAATGTTTTTTCACAGCTGTGGTTGTTTATCAGTTATGTTCATTTTCATTTATGAATAACATGCTTAGTTTATTTATATTTTGTGTGATTTTCGTATTTCCAGATCAAAATAATTTAACTTCAAACAAGCTATTCCAGTAAATAGTGTCAAAGTACTCACTAGCGAATACTACAATATCGATATCAAATATCGCATTTTTTGCTAAAAATTTATTTTTTCCGCCTTTAAATTTAGGTAGTCTACGAATGAAACTTTTTGACATTTTAATAATTGTTTTGCTGGCCCCACCATTAATAAAAGCCACGAGCCGCCACTGCCTATGATCATTGTGGCGCAATAAATAAAAATTGGAATTGGAAACGACAGTTGATCGAAACGACATTTGATCGAAATTTCGATCAAAAGAGTATATTTTCTATTGAGTATATTTTCATTGTGGGTATTTCTTTGAATTGCTTGTCATAGCTTGTCACACTTCATTACTAATAATTTTAATCATAACGATGTAAATTAATCCCGTTAAAAGTAATTCTTAGTTTTATTATAAGATAATAGTCGCGTCGCCTTGGAGCGCTACTCTCGTATTATGTGATAAAACGTCCGATGCGCTTTCTTTTGCGCGATGCATGTATTTTTTTCTCTTTTCGCCGACAGTAATGACATAATATGTTTTTGATCAGCGTCACTGTAGTAGAATGTTCGCGTATGTTCTAGCATAAGCGTATTCTCTAGAGAGTTGAAGAATGACCTGGTATATTCGAGTGAATTCGTCGGCACGTGTCTTTTGTCTACATATTTGGCTCGCTCAACCGCCTTGACATAGACGGCGTAGCGAATGATACGGCGAGAGAGACGCCTAAAGCGAAAAAGTGTTGCCTTGAGAGAAGGTAGAATTTGGGGCGAGTGTTGAATTTATTTTGCGCCAGTGTTTTGGAGTTGTGTTCTACAGAGGTAGAATTATTTGTGTTAATTAAATCAAGTCGTCGTCGTCGTCGTCATCGTTTGAAGGGCATCCACTCCAGGCCAGACACGAACAGAACTGGGGCCGAGGGTTTATCCTTTTACTACCCCAGACTGCTGCACTGCCTGGATCAGATGCTGGCAGCGATGTTATTAAGCCAGCATCGAGTTTCGTCATCCAAAACCGTCAGACCTCGTGCTCCATGTGGTGCCCGATGTATGGGGCACATTGTTAGTACATGGTCTGCGGTTTGCTCTGAGGCGCCACACTCGCAATTCGGTGAAGGAGCGAGACCCCATTTGTGCATGGACGAATGGAATCGCCCAACACCAGTCCGTAGGCGGTTGAGCTTAACCCAAGCTGCTAGGGGTAAGCCCATCCCAACAGGCCTGACACTGGTCCCGGGCACAAAAGCACGGAGCCTGGAAGCACCTTCACAGTACTCCGCGTTCCATTTGTGATTCATCCATTCAGAGGCGCGGATGCCAAGTCTGGCAAGATTGTCCAAGAGATTCCGCGCACCTGGCACAAACGGGCGTCTGGATCTTAGTCTCACTTGGCCAGTATCTGAGGACCCATTTAACAGACCATGCAAAATATGATCGGGGTCCAGAGATCCACGGTAAGCCAAGGAGAGTGTCGCTCCCAGTCGGCGAAGCTCAGCTGGCTGGATGCCTGAAAGTACAGGTAGGTGGTCCGTTGGAGTGGGACGCAGGCATCCAGTAACTATGCGCAAGGCGTCATTCAAGACACTGTCAATGAGGCGAGTGTGAGCACTGCGACACCAGACTGGCGCACAGTACTCAGCTGTTGAGTAGACTAGAGACAAGGTGGCTATGCGTAGTGTTTTAGCACCAGCACCCCATCCCGAGCCCACGAGTCGCCTCAACAGTGTGACGCGCGATGATAGTTTTTTGCGCAATGCCACTAAATGGTGACGAAACATGAGCGATCTGTCCAGTTTTACCCCAAGGTATGTAGGGGTTGGACAGAACGGTAAAAGTCTATCATTGTTGTAGACCTTTAGCTCACGTTTGGCCTCTCGGTTGTTTAAGTGAAAGGCTGTCGTCACCGTCTTAGTGTGACTGAGCTTCAACCTCCAAGTCTGGAGATACACTGACAGTGTGGACATATCTTGGCTTAATGTCCCCTCCAAGTCCTTCCAGTTTCCAGAAAAGTGCAACAATGCTAAATCATCAGCATAAGCAAACTTTCTGGAAATCATGGAAGGAAGATCGTACGTATAGATGTTAAATAGGAGGGGAGCCAACACCGATCCCTGAGGAACGCCGTTTTTAAGACGGCGTAGCCTGCTTTGCTTGCTGTCACCGGTGGTAAGGGTGAAACTTCGATTTCGGACAAGCTCCATGATCATTTTGACCATGTGCTTATCCGGAAGTAGTCTCAGCAGCTTGCAGGTAAGGCTACGGTGCCAGACAGTGTCATAAGCAGCTGTCAGATCGATAAATACGGCACCGGCCTTCTTTTTAGCCTCGAAAGAATCCTCGATGTTCTGGGTTAGCAGAACAACTTGATCTACGGTTGACTTCCCGCGTCGGAACCCAGCCTGCTCTTTAGGGAGCAGTGGATCGATTAATGGTTCAACGCGGGCGTAGATAAGCCTCTCGAGGATCTTGTAGGGGACACAGAGCAGAGATATTGGTCGATAACTCTTTGGGTTCCCCACGGGCTTTGCTGGTTTTGGGATCGCGACCAAAAGCGCTCTTCTCCAGATCTTGGGAATTTTGAGTCGGCGCAAACAGGAAGAAATGAAGTCACGTAACCAGGACTTCAAAGCAGCTCCAGCATGGAGTATAAGCTCGGGGCAGATGGAATCAGGACCCGGAGCTTTACCTGGTTTTAAATGTTGAAGGGCAGCAGCAAATTCTCTCTGTGAAAAATTGTCAGAGATATTTACTGCGTCTGGTGTTGTGGCCCTCCAAATGTCAGACACTTCTTGAAAGACAAGTCGAGATGACTTGCGATCAACAGCCTCGTATTTCCCATCTCTAACCAGCTGAGATGCAATAGCATCGGCTGAAACGGGACAATGACGAGGAGAGTGTCGTGACCTACCAGTAAGGTTGTTCAAAATACTCCACGCTTTTCGACTAGAGTGTGAGAAGTCAATGCTCCGAACTGCTTCGGACCATCGATCCCTCCGTTTTCTGTCAAGCTTGGCAAGCAGAGTTGTAGCAGCCAAACTTGAGTCGTCTCCCTGAGGAGAGTGCAGAAAGGTTTTATAGAGGGATTCACACTCTGCATCCCAACACGGAATATAGTTGTTTCGATACCCGTGTGGGATAGTCTTCTTGGCTGCTTTCTTAATGATGTTACAGAAGTCCTGGTAAGCCGCATCCACATCAAGTGAATCAGGCGGCAACAAAGTCTTTGCGAATTTATTCGTCAAAGCAATGTAGTGACTCCAATTGGCCTTGCGGAAGTTCCATCGCTTAACAGGCATGCTTGGCACTGCCATAGCAAACCTTGGTGGTGTAATAAGCGAGGGTCGATGTTGTGACCTGGGAAACTTCTCAAGGACACGTCTATCCGGTAAGCGACTGTTTGGACCTAAGCTAGCGAAAGCTAGATCTGGATTGGTGCCAGTGTTCCAGCGGCCGGAATAAAAACTGGCAGCGTATATAGGAGGGCAAGACAATTAATACTTGCCCAGCCAGCCAAGCACTCACCATCCGGACTGTTGTCATCATAACCCCAGTCAGCATGACGACAGTTAAAATCGCCAGCGTACAGACAGGGGTGAGGAAACACTGGAAGATCCAGGGTTCGCAATCGCGTTGGTGGTGGTTTGTAGACGTTGACTATTTTATAGCCATCAACGTCCACACACAGCCACTCGATCTCCGATGTCGGTGGAGATTGGTCCAAAAGCGTGTATCTCAGTCGCTCGTGGACAAACGTGGCAAGGCCATGCTTCCTGCTTAATGAAGACCCAGCTAGTTGGTAGTGTGGTAGTACCAACTTCTCTGCATCAGTGCAGTGGGTCTCCTGCAGTAGGATGACGAGTGCCTCAGACTGCATAGCGAGGTGATGAAGAACATTCATCTTGCTTGCAGTGAGGCCTTCGATGTTCAGCTGAAGAATAGTGGGTCTTCGGAACTTGTTGGCAATGTGCCCTGAAAAGGGCAGTTTTATCCTGACATTGCCCCGTCCTGAAAAGGACGTTTGCCGATTAGCAGACCCACACTAAACATCGGAATGGGTGGATACCCTTCCGTTTTGGTAGGTTCGGTTTCGGTCTGTCATTTTAAAATCAATGAGCAGACTTACTCACGGCCCAGGCTGCGTGAAAGCACCTACCATCTGTCAAATCAAGTTATAGCGTTGATTTCGCTTTGCAGTTTGGCAAAGCGTGGAATAGAATTTCGTCGGTCGTGATTTTTATAATACATTCGTTTTTATTAGAGACAGTGGTCTCTGTTTGTTGTGAAGAAAAGTCTTCAACGAAACCAATCCGAGTTTTTGTTAAACCAACTGTACAAAAGTTTCAGGCTCATAGCAATACTACTTCTTGAGCCGGAATAAAATAAAATTTGGACACAGCTTTGTTTCAGCGCAGGTATTCGGGTTACCTAGCTCAACTGGTCCTTTGGGATTCCCGAACAAAGTCTGTGACACAGCTACATTTGCAGATAGCCTATATAAAAAGTTTGAAGATATAGGCTATTAAAGTCTAAATCAGACACACAATTTATCAGCTTTCTGCATCAGAAACTGTGATAACTTTCGTTTGGTACAATTTTAGTTGCTTCTACCTATGCTATGACCGTTTTGTCCCAACCATGCTGCTTTAGCAATCAATATGCTAGGCGGCTATTTAAAAAAATTTTTTTAAATCATTAACATTGCTTAAATTTTACTTTGTCACACTACACTTAGCATCAAAAAACGCTTAAATTTAGTCATCGATTGATCAATGATGGACTTTACTTTGCATCCAATTTTACAACAAATCGCTGTCAAATACATTTGCACCTGTAAAACACCCGAAACAATTACAAAGCTTCCAATTTTAATTTAATAACTTTTACTGAAATAGGAAAATAGAAGAAGATAAAAAAAATTAATGGAAACTTTAAAATTAAAAGAAATAAATTAGATGTTCGTTTTGCCCGGCCTTCCCCTATGTAGTGGTGAAAAAATTTTAAAAATATATCTCTAATAGATTGTGTGCATGCTAACAGTAGTCCAACAACTTATAACTTTCAAATTCGAATCAAGTTCGAGTCGTCTTCAGAAAGCTCAAAACCCTTTCCAAGTTCAAGACTACCAAAAATGATGTAATTTTAGTATAAGTTTATGAAAGCATGAATCTGAGTCTACGAAATTCAAATTTTCAAAACTATTTTCCCAAGTCGCTTTTATGCATTGCATATAGCCTAGCTTACTAAGCACACAAAACCAATTCCAAGTCAACAACTATTGATTTGAGGACTTAGGTCGAGGCCTTGTTTTTAAAAAAAAGATTCAAATCGAGTTCAAGCAACGATGAAATTCAAAAATTAAAAAAAATAAACAAGTTCTTAATTCCCTATTGTGTAGAAGTTATGAATAATGGTTCTTTCATTATCAGAAATATAAAAATACAGAGATTACGTTAAATTAAGAACGCGCTCGCTGAGCGTTATGACAGTAGTAGGTAATGCGTCATTTGACGGCAGTCCGGAGGAGCCCTTGGCGGAGCGCGATGGAGCGCTGACGTCAGTGCGTTCCGAACCCTAGACTCCATGAGTCAGCAAAAAGTCAAAACCCTATCTTTTTAATGCTTATACGTTTCAAATCAATTTAGTTTCAAATTAATATTAATAATAAGTTCGAAAAGAAAAAATAAAATTAATAAATTCTATTGAAAACGATTTTATAAAGTTTTGATTTTTGTATATTTTTACTTTCTAGTGTTTACAACACCATTCATTTTACTTTCTAGTATTTATGACAGTAGACCATTCATTTTTACTTTCTAGTATTTATATATTTCAAATCAACTTAGTTTCAAGTTAATATTAATAAGTTCTAAAAGAAAAAATAAGATTAATAAGATCTATTGAAAACGATTTTATGAAGTTTATGCGGTAGACAATTACCAAGTCAACGTATTTCCTGTATTTTCGCAGAGAAGCGTAAACGTCGTTTCCTGTTCTGAATTGTATCGATTTGACCTTAAGTAAACTCTAACTGTTTCCAAAAAAGCGATTTAATATGTATTTTTGCTAACTTTTAATCTCAAAGGCAATACTTGTGCACGTTTAAGCGTTAATTTTGTTAGACCTTTGTTTAATTTTTTTTTCATACGTAAACTCAATTTTTTTCTAAAGAACCTTGATTTTTGTCATACCTTTGTTTAATTTTTTTCTTGAAAACCTTAATTTTTGTCATAACTACCTTCATTTTTTTCTTAACAACCTCTATTTTTGTCATAACTTTGTTTAATTTTTTCTTGAAAAACTTAATTTTTATAACTATCTTCAATTTTTTTCTCGGCGATCTTGATTTTCTTATACCTAGGTTTAATTTTTTTTTTTTTTGATAACCTTGATTTTTGTCATACCTTTGTTGAATTTTTTTCTTGAAAACCTTAATTTTTGTCATAACTACCTTCATTTTTTTCTTAACAACCTCTATTTTTGTCATAACTTTGTTTAATTTTTTCTTGAAAAACTTAATTTTTATAACTATCTTCAATTTTTTTCTCGGCGATCTTGATTTTCTTATATCTAGGTTTAATTTTTTTTTTTTTGATAACCTTGATTTTTGTCATACCTTTGTTGAATTTTTTCTTGACAACCTCGATTTTTGTCACATTTACCTTTAATTTTTTTTTAACAATCTTGATTTTTGTCATACCTTTGTTTAAATTTTTTCTTATCAACCTTGGTTTTTGTCATAACTTTGTTTAATTTTTCTCGGTAACCTTGATTTTTGTAACACCTAAACTAAATTTTTTTTTTTCTACAGAACCTTGATTTTTGTCACACCTTTGTTTAATTTTTTTCTTGACAACATCGATTTTTGTTAAACCTAACCTTAATTTTTCTTGTCAGCCTTGATTTTTGTCATACCTATGTTTAATTTTTCTTAACAATCATGGTTTTTGTCATATCTTTGTTTAATTTTTCTCTAAGCAACCTTGATTTTTATCATAACTCTCTTCAATTTTTTTCTAATCAACCTTGATTTTTGTCATACCTTTATTTAATTTTTCATAACAACCTTGATTTTTCTCGTATAACTATCTTCAATTTTTTCTTAACCAACCTCTATTTTCGTCATAACTTTGTTTAGTTATTTCTTGACAACCACGAATTTTGTCACATCTATCTTTAATTTTTCTTAACAGTCTTGATTTTGTCATACCTTTGTTTAATTTTTCTTAAAAGCCTTAATTTTTGTCGTAACTATCTTCAATCTTTTCTTAACAACCTCGATTTTTGTTATGCCTTGAAAACCTTAATTTTTATAACTATCTTCAATTTTTTCTCGGCGATCTTGATTTCTTTCATACCTTTGTTTAGTTATTTCTTGACAACCTCAATTTTTGTCATACTTATCTTTAATTTTTTTTAACAACCTCGATTTTTGTCATAACTTTGTTTAATTTTTTCTTGAAAACCTTAATTTTTTATAACTATCTTTGATTTTTTTTTCTCGGCGATCTTGATTTTCTTATGTCTAAGTTTAATTTTTTCTTGGTAACCTTGATTTTTGTCATACCTTTGTTTAGTTATTTCTTGACAACCTCGATTTTTGTCATACTTATCTTTAATTTTTCTTAACAACCTCGATTTTTGTCATAACTTTGTTTAATTTTTCTTGAAAACCTTAATTTTTCTCATAACTATCTTCGATTTTTTTTCTGGGCGATCTTGATTTTCTTATATCTAAGTTTAATTTTTTCTTGGTAACCTTGATTTTTGTCATACCTTTGTTTAGTTATTTCTTGACAACCTCGATTTTTGTCATACTTATCTTTAATTTTTCTTAACAACCTCGAGTTTTGTCATAACTTTGTTTAATTTTTCCTTGAAAACCTTAATTTTTCTCATAACTATCTTCGATTTTTTTTCTCGGCGGTCTTGATTTTCTTATATCTAGGTTTAATTTTGTCTTGGTAACCTCGATTTTTGTCATACCTTTGTTTAGTTATTTCTTGACAACCTCGATTTTTGTCATACTTATCTTTAATTTTTCTTAACAACCTCGAGTTTTGTCATAACTTTGTTTAATTTTTTTTGAAAACCTTAATTTTTCTCATATCTTCGATTTTTTTTCTCGGCGATCTTGATTTTCTTATATCTAGGTTTAATTTTTTCTTGGTAACCTTGATTTTTGTGATACTTATCTTTAATTTCTTTAATTTGTTTTTAGCTTTTGCTTAATTTTTTTTTAATTTTTGGCAATTTTAAAAGATTTCTTGTTTTTTATTTTTCGAAATTGTTATTATTTTTTTAAATGTGAACTTTTGATGTGGACAAATTGTGTGGGCGAATTTTTATTGTCACGTAGAATAAAATTGGTTTGAAAGACAGCAATGGGCTTTTGGTAAAGCACCTTTTTTATGTCATTATTGAATTATTTTACTTTATTTTGTTCTATCTTACCATAAGTTTTCTACACACTTAAGAATATTTTTAAATCACTTGTTTCTTATTCTCAAAGAAAATTAGTGCTACCAACCAACCAAGAAAAAACTGTCAAAAGTTCACATTTAAAAAAATAATAACAATTTCGAAAAATAAAAAACAAGAAATCTTTTAAAATTGCCAAAAATTAAAAAAAAATTAAGCAAAAGCTAAAAACAGACACGTAAACGTCAAAAAAAAAATAAACAAAACAGTTATGAAATTATGGGTTGGTGATGATGAAATGGAGCAAAAAACACAAGAAAATAATCAAAAATGACAAAGATAGTGTTGAAAACGAAAATAACAGAAAGAAGAAGAACTGTGATTATGACGCAAAGTTTAACAGTTGACTTGAGAAAGAGGTTTATTGCTGTAATGATACAAAGAACTTGGTAAAATAGACAACACTGTGGTTTAAATAAAACTTTTCATGACGATCTGTGTATTTTTCAAGGTTTGTGCATGAACTTTTGTTTTCAAAAGCAATAAAAACACTATTATAAAAATTTTTCAAATTGCAACTTTTATCTACTGTAATATCTTACCATCAAACGAACTTATAAATGATGATAAAAGAAAATTTTTTAGCAAATTGTGATAATTTTTTTATAACTAAAGACAACGATACGTAAAGTCGAGAGAATTTTTTAAAATAAAAATCTAACAGACCAGTTAAAAACATAGAAATTGATATGCTCTACAATTTACATGCATAATATATTAAGAAAGTTTAAGTTTATAAATCAAAATACACAAGTTGTGACTTCAAATTGAAAAATAAAAAATTTTCTTGGATTTTACTTTTGAAACAACAAACTTAGCTATTGAAACGTGAACAAAGTAAAATGTAGGTTTGTTTCACTAGAATCGAAAAGTTTGCTTGTAAAAAGGCAAAATTAAATTATGTTGAAACATAATGTTTCTGATTTTTTTGAGGCACAAACGGTTTCAACTTAAACTAGTTAAAATTTGTAAGGATGACTGATTTTCATCATAAAGTTAATTTAAAGCATCACATTTAGGTCACATGATGAATAAACAGTTGCTAAAAACAGATATTGATTTGCAAATCGAACAACTTTTAACGCCAAATTTGCTATTTTTCAGTCAAGACGGTTTCAACTTGAGAAAATCTCGTGAAATTTTGTGATGCTAAACACCTTTTTTGAATGCAAAGTAGATTGAAAACCTTTAAATTACAAGGTGAAAAATTCTTTAAGTCAAAAATTGATATTTTTTAATGAAGAGATGAGTGTAATAAACTCGATTAGTCAACTTTTTGTTAGTTTACTTTGAAATGTTTGTGTTGTTGCTTAGTATTTAAAACAAACAAATCGATATTTTGTTAAACTAAAGGATTTAATGTGACTCTTTTCACTTTGGAAAAAAAAAACTAAGTAAATTGAGAATTTTTGAATCGTGCAAAAGTCGAAATATTTGCCTCTGTAAAAAATTGAAGATAAGTATAATAAAAATCAAGGTTGCCAAGAAAAAAGTTAAGCAAAGGTATAACAAAATCAAGTTTGATTAGAAAATTTTTTTTTTAAGTCGAACAAAGCTTATATCAAAAATCAAGTTGTTAGAGAAAAATTGAGGTTAGGTATAACAAAATTCAAGGCTGCTAAGAGAAAAAATTTTAAAATTGAATAAAGCTGTCTAAAAGTCAAGCTTTCTTAGAGAAAAATCGAATGCAGGTATCTAAAAATTAAGATTGGTTAAGAAAAAGTTTTGAAAAATTAAAGATAAGTAAAATCAAGATTGACAAGAAAAAACTTAAACAAAGGTATGAAAAAATTCAGGGTTACCAAGAAAAAATGAAGCATAGATATAACAAAATCAAGTTTGTCTAAAACAATTGAGGTTAGGTATGACAAAAATTAAGGTTATCAAGAAAAATTAAACAAAAGTATCACAAAACCAAGGTTGTTTAGAGAAAAATTGAAGGTAGGTGCGACAAAAATCCAGATTGTTTCAAAAAAAATTAAACATAGGTATAACAAAAATCAAGGTTGCCAAGAAAAATTAAACAAATGTATAACAAAAATTGAGGATGTCAAGAAAAATTAAAGATAGATATCTAAAAATCAAGGTTGACTAAGAAAATTTTTGAAAAAAAAATTGAACAAATGTGTAGCAAAAAAGCAAGTTTGTTTAGGAGAAAATTGAAGATAGGAATGACAAAAATCAAGGTTGTCTAAAGAAAACTTTTAAAATATAACAAAAATCATGGTTGACAAAGAAAAATTTTGAAAAGTTCAACAAGGGTGTAGCGAAAATCAAATTTGTTGAGAAAAAATTAAATATAGGTATTTTTAAATCAAGCTTCCTAGGGAAAATTTTTGAAAAAGTGAACATAAATATAACAAAAATCAAGGTTGTCAAGAAAAAATATTAAAAATGATAGATATCTAAAAATCAAGGTTACCAAGAGAAGCTATTAGAATTGAATAAAGGTATAACAAAAATCAAGGTTGACTAAGAAAAATTTTTGAAAATTAAACATAAGTATAACAAAACACAAAATTGCTTAGAGAAAAAGCTTTAAAATTAAACAAAGGTATAACCAAAATCGAATTTATCTAGAAAAAAAAAATGAAGATATGTGTAACAAAAACCAAGGTTGACTAAGAAAAATTTTTGAAAAATTGAACATAACTATAGCAAAAATCAAGCTTACCTAGAAAAAAAATTGAAGATAGATATCTAAAAACCAAGATTGCTTAAAGAAAAACTTTTAAAAATTCAACAAAAGTGATACAAAAAGTCAAGTTTGTTTAGAAAAAAAAAACTGAAAAAAGTTATAACAAAAATCAAGATTGTTAAAAATTAAATAAATAAAATACAAAGGTATAATAAAATCGAGATTTATTAGAAAAAAAAAAAATTGAAGATAGTTATGACAAAAATCAAGGTTACCAAGAAAAATTAAACAAAGGTATAGCAAAAATCAAGGTTGGCTAAGAAAAACTTTTGAAAAATTGAGCATAAGTATAAAAGTCAAAATTGTTAAAAGAAAAAAGTTTGAAAAATTGAACAAAGGTATAACAAAAATCGAATTTGTCTAGAAAGAATTGAAGATAGGTGTAACAAAAACCAAGGTTGTCCAAGAAAAATTTTTGAAAAATTGAACAAAAGTACAAAAATCAAGGTTGCCTAGAAAAATTAAAGATAGTTATAAAATCAAGATTGATTAGAAAAGATTAAACAAAGATATGACAAAAATCGAGGTTGTTAAGAAAAAATTAAAGATAGTTATGACAAAAATTAAGGTTTTCAAAAAAAAAAATTAAACAAAGGTGTGACAAAAATTGAGGTTGTTTAGAAAAAAAAAAAAAATTGGGTTTAGGTATGAGAAAAATCAAAGTTACCGAGAAAATTAAATAAAGGTATGACAAAAACCAAGGATGATTAGAAAAAACTTTAAAAAAAAAAGTATGACAAAAATCAAGATTTTAAGAAAAATTAAAGATAAGTATGACAAAAATCGAGGCTGTTAAGAAATAATTAAACAAAGTTATGACAAAAATCAAGGTTACCAAGACAAAATTAAAGCTAGATATAAGAAAATCGAGATCGCCGAAAAAACATTGAAGAGACTTATAAAAAATTAAGGTTTTCAAGAAAAAACTACACAAAGTTATGACAAAAATCGAGATTGTTAAGAAAAAATTGAAGATAGTTATGACGAAAATCAAGGTTGTCGAGAGAAAGCTAAACAAACACATGACAAAAATTAAGGTTGATTAGAAAAAACTTAAACAAAAGTATGACAAAAATTAAGGTTTTTAAGAAGAATTAAAGATAAGTGTGACAAAAATCGAGGTTATTAAGAAATAACTACACAAAGGTATGAAAAAAAAAAATCAAGGTTACCAAGAAAAATTAAAGCTAGATATAAGAAAATCAAAATCGCTGAGAAAAATTGAAGATAGTTATAAAAAATTAAGGTTTTCAAAAAAAAAAAAATTAAACAAAGGTATGACAAAAATCGAGGTTGTTAAGAAAAAATTAAAAATAGTTATGAGAAAAATTAAGGTTTTCAAGAAAAAACTAAACAAAGTTACGACAAAAATCGAGGTTGGTTAAGAAAAAATTGAAGATAGTTACGAGAAAAATCAAGGTTGTTAAGAAAAATTAAATAAAGGTATGACAAAAATCAAGGTTGATTAGAAAAAACTTAAAAATAAAAGTTATGACAAAAATCGAGGTTGTCAAGAAATAATTAAACAAAGGTACGACAAAAATCAAGGTTACCAAGAAAAAATTAAACCTAGATATAAAAAAATCAAGATCGCCGAGAAAAAAAATCGAAGAGAATTATAAAAAAATTAAGGTTTTCAAGAAAAAATTAAACAAAGTTATGACAAAAATCGAGGTTGTTAAAAAAAAAAAAAAAAAATTAAAGATAAGTATCACAAAAATCAAGGTTACCAAGACAAAATTAAACCTAGATATAAGAAAATCAAGATCGCCGAGAAAAAAAATCGAAGATATGAGAAAAATTAAGGTTTTCAAAAAAAATTAAACAAAGTTATGACAAAACTCGAGGTTGTTAAGAAAAATTAAAGATAAGTATGACAAAAATCGAGGTTGTCAAGAAATAACTAAACAAAGGTATGACAAAAATCAAGGTTACCAAGAAAAAATTAAACTTAGATATAAGAAAATCAAGATCGCCCAGAAAAAAAATCGAAGATAGTTATGAGAAAAATTAAGGTTTTCAAGAAAAATTAAACAAAGTTATGACAAAAATCGAGGTTGTTAAGAAAAATTAAAGATAAGTATGACAAAAATCGAGGTTGTCAAGAAATAACTAAACAAAGGTATGACAAAAATCAAGGTTACCAAGAAAAAATTAAACTTAGACATAAGAAAATCAAGATCGCCGAGAAAAAAAAATCAAAGATAGTTATAAAAAATTAAGGTTTTCAAGAAAAAATTAAACAAAGTTATGACAAAAATCGAGGTTGTTAAAAAAAATTAAAGATAAGTATGACAAAAATTGAGGTTGTCAAGAAATAACTAAACAAAGGTATGAAAGAAATCAAGATCGCCGAGAAAAAATTGAAGATAGTTATAAAAATTAAGGTTTTCAAGGCATAACAAAAATCGAGGTTGTTAAGAAAAGATTGAAGATAGTTACGACAAAAATTAAGGCTTTTAAGAAAAATTAAACAAAGGTATAACAAAATCAAGACTGTTAAGAAAAATTAAAGATAGATGTGACAAAATTCGTGGTTGTCAAGAAATAACTAAACAAAGTTATGACGAAAATAGAGGTTGGTTAAGAAAAAATTGAAGATAGTTATACGAGAAAAATCAAGGTTGTTATGAAAAATTAAATAAAGGTATGACAAAAATCAAGGTTGATTAGAAAAAAATTGAAGAGAGTTATGATAAAAATCAAGGTTGCTTAGAGAAAAATTAAACAAAGATATGACAAAAACCATGATTGTTAAGAAAAATTAAACATAGGTATGACAAAAATCAAGGCTGACAAGAAAAATTAAGGTTAGGTTTAACAAAAATCGATGTTGTCAAGAAAAAAATTAAACAAAGGTGTGACAAAAATCAAGGTTCTGTAGAAAAAAAAAAATTTAGTTTAGGTGTTACAAAAATCAAGGTTACCGAGAAAAATTAAACAAAGTTATGACAAAAACCAAGGTTGATAAGAAAAAATTTAAACAAAGGTATGACAAAAATCAAGATTGTTAAAAAAAAATTAAAGGTAAATGTGACAAAAATCGAGGTTGTCAAGAAAAAAATTCAACAAAGGTATGACAAAAATCAAGGTTATCAAAAAAAAAAAAAATTAAACCTAGGTATAAGAAAATCAAGATCGCCGAGAAAAAAATTGAAGATAGTTATAAAAATTAAGTTTTTCAAGAAAAAATTAAACAAAGTTATGACAAAAATAGAGGTTGTTAAGAAAAAAATGAAGGTAGTTATGACAAAAATTAAGGTTTTCAAGAAAAAAATTAAACAAAGGTATGACAAAAATCAAGGTTCTTTAGAAAAAAATTGAGTTTACGTATGAAAAAAAAATTAAACAAAGGTCTAACAAAATTAACGCTTAAACGTGCACAAGTATTGCCTTTGAGATTAAAAGTTAGCAAAAATACATATTAAATCGCTTTTTTGGAAACAGTTAGAGTTTACTTAAGGTCAAATCGATACAATTCAGAACAGGAAACGACGTTTACGCTTCTCTGCGAAAATACAGGAAATACGTTGACTTGGTAATTGTCTACCGCATAAACTTCATAAAATCGTTTTCAATAGATCTTATTAATCTTATTTTTTCTTTTAGAACTTATTAATATTAACTTGAAACTAAGTTGATTTGAAATATATAAATACTAGAAAGTAAAATGAATGGTGTTGTAAACACTAGAAAGTAAAAATATACAAAAATCAAAACTTTATAAAATCGTTTTCAATAGAATTTATTAATTTTATTTTTTCTTTTCGAACTTATTATTAATATTAATTTGAAACTAAATTGATTTGAAACGTATAAGCATTAAAAAGATAGGGTTTTGACTTTTTGCTGACTCATGGAGTCTAGGGTTCGGAACGCACTGACGTCAGCGCTCCATCGCGCTCCGCCAAGGGCTCCTCCGGACTGCCGTCAAATGACGCATTACCTACTACTTATGACATCGTATGACATGGAAAAGCATCAAGTAGTAAGTGATTTTCTTGTTAGTTCTGCTCAGAGCACGGTTGGATATAACCTGATGCAAATCTACAATATGGACGAAACGCCATGTTATTTCGACATGGTTTTAGATCAGACAATTCATTTCAAGGGCGACAAAAATGTTGATGGCATTGATACAGGCCATAGAAAATCGCGCTTCACAGTAACTCTGTGTTGCTGTGCAGATGGACGAATGGTAAAGACTCTGATTGTATTCAAAGGACTTAAAAATGTCCCAAAACTGAATCTGCCAGCTTACGTCGAGGTTACAGTAAGCATGGGCAGCTTCATGAACACATGTCTGATGCTGAAATGGATTCGAAGCTGCTTCACTCAGCGTGGACCTTTTTTAGCCCGTACACTATCAATACTCTACATCGACAGCTATGGATAGAGTATTAAAGAGGAGGTTTTCTAGTCTCTCCGCTCCCATTGTACTGGTGATTCCTCCAAAAATGACTGGTGTCCTGAAGCCATTGGACGTTTCACTCAATAGTTCTTTTAAGGCTGCTCTTCGTCGAGGTTGGTTGGACGGGCTTATAAACGGTCCGAAAGAAATGACTGCAAAAGGATATCATCGGTGACCATCATACCAAGCGGTGGTGGATATGGTGTTGAAGGATGTGCACAGTCTTTCGCCGGAGAGTATCAGAAAGAGTTTTCGAGTGTGTAGTATTGTAGCAGAGGGAGAAAAAGTCCCTAAGAATGAATTGAATGAGCGTCTGAAGCAGCTTTTGGTGGCTCCTGAAATTACAAGAATGGTGCTAAATACCGAAGAAGCCAGTGTAGAAAACAATTATAGAGGTGGAATCTCACAACAAGTCCGATGAGAAAGATGAACTGGATTTAATTCAGAATGGTGCAAGTGACACCATGGAGGGTTTGGATGTTGATGACTATGACAACAGTGATGAATAAAACTTTTGAGCATTGATTGTTTTCATCAATAAACGTGATGTTATAATTAAAAAGCTTTTTGAATTTTGTTGTCAATGAAAGTGTATAAAAAAATTGTCGGAATAGGCACTTAACGTGCGTTTCCACTTAACGTACCATGGTACATTAACCTGGACTAAATTTATTTTGAAATTTTGTTATTTTCCAGTTAATGTATCCAATATATTAAATGGAAAACTCCGGTAGCAATTTTAAATTAAATATTGAACCTAATGTGGTATTTGGTGATTTCAAGATACGGTTTGTAAATGAAATTAAATACCTTAAAGATATTTCTAAACTCTAAGTTGCGTGATGATGAAAATATAAATAGAGGGGGCTCATTATTTATATGGAACTGCAAATAGGTTAAAAACATGCTTTTATAAGTGTTCGACTAAAATAAAAAATGTATTTTTTTGCACATATTGCTCGTCTATGTATGCATGTCAATTATGGAATAACTTTTTGTCCTCTAGTTTAGAAAGAATACGTGTAGCCTACAATAATTTATTTCGATTTTTACATGGATTGCCTAGGTATGTAAATGCCCGTTAACAGCAGGCGCTGAATAACATTTCAACATTTGATGCAATTCTACAAAATGTCCTGCTCCTTTGTTTATCGTTGTTACGAATCTAATAATAAATTAATTTATTCTTTAAAGGCCTCAAAATATTTTATTAATTCATCATACTATAAAAACTACAACGCATTAGTTTGTTTGTAATAGATACTTGGTAACCTTTTTTCTTTTTTTTTTTAAGTGCTGTTTTTTTGTATGTGTCTGTCTCTTATTCTGTGTAGTTTTTTTTTTTTTTTTTCTGTTATGGACCGTGAGTCTGATTTAAATAAAAATAAATTTAAAAAATAAAAAATTAATAAATCAGTCAACTGGTAAAAATTTTTAGCGGTAAATTTAGTCTTGCCAAGTAGCGGTGATAATAGTTCAGAAAATTTTTGGAAACACAATAACTTATAATGGCGAGTTAATAAAAAAAACAATTGGTCTCATGGGAAAATCTTTTAATGAACTTTTGGTAAACGTGGTACACATGAATCACTACTTCGTAAAAAATAATACTGTTGTTTCGTAATATGATCACGTTTTAATAAGAGAAAAATAAATGCATTTAAACGTTTTTTTATGGATTTCTTAATCTTGTTTTATTGCTTTGTATGTTGTTTCATCTTTTAATAATCGTAGCCTTACAATTTTTTGTAATAATCAGTTCGATTGAGAATTACAGAATAATTGCCTTTGTCAGTTTTGCAGATAGAAATTTCATTATTTTTCTATAAATCAATTAACGCCTTCTTTTCGTTATAGATTAAATTCTTTTTTAATTTTCTTTTATTATTCAAAACACTAACGACTTGATTGCGGATAAGGTTGGCTGAATGCTCTGGTAGTTTTTGTATTCCTTTTTCTATCTCAGCAAGAATCTGTTGTTTTGGTATGACCTTTGAGATCACTGCAAAATTTAAACCACGCGCCAAAACTTTGCTCTCATCTTCTGTCAGCGTGTGTTTGAAAGGTTAATGACCCTTCATTTATCTTTTTTTTTTGTTCTTATTAATGTATCAGTTTTCTTAACTTGTTTCTCTAGCTTTTGTCTATGATGCTGTAATGATTTAAAGTAAATATTTTGTTCCATCGATTCTGTTCTTAATTTAATCGTAGTTAAAATTGAATCTGGCATGAATTTTAAAAATGTAAGATAGTTTCATTTCTTTTCCTATAGGTTCTAATCCAATGATGAGATACATTAATATGTGTTTCAAAAAATTAAATTGTAGTTTCAAAATTTCAAATTTCAAAATTCAAATTCA
This sequence comes from Diplosoma virens, assembly GCA_963680785.1. Taxonomy (NCBI): domain Eukaryota; kingdom Metazoa; phylum Chordata; class Ascidiacea; order Aplousobranchia; family Didemnidae; genus Diplosoma; species Diplosoma virens. The sequence continues at coordinate 891,956 of OY796892.1, read as the reverse complement.
AAATTCAAAATCAAATAAAGTTTCAAAAAATTAAAGCCAAATTTTTTTGCTAGCTTTTTTCCAGTAGCTGTATTAACAGGAGATTTAAATTGTAGACTAGTGGGTAAAATATCTTGTATTATACAACTATAATTATAAAACAGGTGACCTATGTGCTTCGCAGTGGCTTTTTCTTGAGACATAGGCCTACGAAAATCTTGTAAAATCTCTGAAGCGTAACCGTAAAGGTTTTTGATGTTATTGTAGAATTTGCTGGTTGATACTAGGTATATTATTAAAATCTTTGTTCATGATCTTCTGGTAAAATTAGAGTCTAAACTGCTGTTAAATCTTTATTCAAAGATAAAAACAATGATAAAAATAATTTTGTAGCAGCCCACGTTGCGGGATCTGGCGCAGGGTTGCCACACACGGTTGGAAACTCGTCTTCGCCTTTGTAAGATTATAGCCAGCATAATTGATTTTCTTGTATTTATTCTTTATTGTTGTAGATCGAATATTTCATAGATTAATTGACGATTGATAGCGTAAAGACGACAGATTTGAGATTAATGACGAAGTACGGTTCCTAATAACAATTACAATATATAAACGATAATTACAAATTTAACCTACAGAATTTACATTAACTTCGCTTACCAACTAATTTTCCAAACAAGATCCAACACAACCAATATTACAACGCCACTAGCAAATGGCACCATAATTACTATAAGACCATTCGTTTTCTAAACTAATAAATAAGCTGGCTGAAAGTTTGAAATTCGAAATCGCTAAGAAAAACGTAAACCGAGCTAACTAAAACTGTATCGCAAAATTAGGTCGTTTGTGACGTAACACTTAACAAACAAAAACAAAGGCAAGAAAAACAAAACTCAAAACGGTCAGCAGAGATATAACAAATTTTATTATTGTTTTTATCTTTAAATAAAGATTTACAGCAGTTTAGACTCTGATTTTACCAGAAGATCATGAACGAAGAATTTAATAATATATCTTGTATCCACAACAGCAAAATTTACAAAATGGTAATGTATGTTGTTGGTACCAGTGACGACGCTATTGTCGGCATTTAGTAAAGAAACAAACTGAGAAAAAAGAGTTTTTTATTATGATAGTACAGTATATCGTTGGGTCACTTGACCAATGTTTTGCTTTAATTTATTGCCTATAGAAAGCTTTTTATAACGTGTCTGTTTTGTCGCAAAACAAGTCAATGACCAAAAAATTGTGGCAACTTCAAATACAAAATTGTGGTTCATCTTGGCCTATCTAAAATCAAAATCAAAGCGTCGGACCTGGTCCGTTTGAAATAAAGTTTAGGTTCAGTTTTAGGTTCGGCAGTTTTAATTTTTACGGGTTTAGTTCAGGTTTAAAAAACAGTAACGGTTAATACCGATTTATGGACCCGGTTTGACGCCCTGAGAATTAATTTTTTACGCATGACAAACATATATCTACGCGTTTAGGTAAAATTAAAAAAAAAAAGATTTTTTTTATGTCTTGGGATGGTTAGCTTTTTTTTGATGGGTCAGCATCTACCTCATGGGTCGGGAACATTTTTGGCTAAGAAAACCATAAAAGCTGCATATTTTATATGCCTTTCAGTGAGAGCCATATAATATTTTTTAAAATACTTATTACAGCTAAAATATGCATTTTGAGCAAGATATCTGGATTTTTGTAATTTTTTTTAATGTGTGTTTTATACTTTTTGGCATTAAATATAAGATCTACTAAACCAAAAAGATCAAGAAAATATTAACAATCAATCGCTGAAAAACGTATAAGTTATGTTAAATTATTTCTGCAAGTATCAAAAAATTATCCACAAAATTTTCTATGGAATGGTGCCAGACTAACCTCAATGAATTGAGAGAGTCATCGGGAAAGGCTCATGAAAGGCTAGGCGGAGAAAGTAAAGAATTCCGTGAAGCAACTCTTTTAGAAATTTAAAATTCAAAGAAAAATAACTATAAAAAATCTTATAATTTTCTTAACAAAATGCAATAAGAAAATTGTTTTCCAATAAGCAATATTTGTTGAAAAAAATTTAGGTGGTCTTTTTAAAAGTAAAATGACACAATTTAAGAAATCGAATAAAGAAAAACTAATATATTCCAGGGTTGGTCAACTTGTCTCCTGGTAAAATCGACCTTAAATTCTTAGAAACTCGAGATTGACCACTGTGGAAATGCGATTCTAAAAAGAAGTGGTTTCTGAAAAAAAGGTCTTTACTTTGAATCTGTCTCGGTTTACTTGATTTTTACTTTATTGGTAAAATTTGTTATTAAACAACAATAATTAATATTTACAAAAAATACTTAGCCAAAAATAACCGTATTGAAATAGCTTGATGACTTTGAATTGACTGATGAGCCGAAACAGAGGTGCAAATTTGACTTGTTACAATTATGCTTGGAGATACGCGTGCCCACTGCCCAATAATTGTTCGAGCAGAAGGCGTTGATTAAGATTAAGAAGCGTTTAAGAAAACACTACGTCATCGATTGCATAATACCACAACACCTCCCCAAATAAACTATGACAAAAAAATATATATATACGTATTAGCAACAATATTTTTTTGTAAGTCTTTTTGTCCTTGCTGATCGTCGTGGATTGTGTCGCCCGTACTCGTCTCCGGTTGGTAATCTCGGATTGTTGGCGTTGGCTCGAAAAAGAACTAGATGCGTGGTCAGTCCTGGCTGGAAGTGTTTCTGTAGACAAAATGCTCGTTGGGACTTCACATGGATCATCATTTTGATCCGAACCGTATCGAGGTCGAAGCTGATCAAGATGTGTTCTCCAAGTTGGTCCTCGAGGAATGACTCTTACGTTGACGCTTCGTGTACCATGAACCTTCGTAACTATCGCAGGCACCCATTGTGGGTCACGATCTCTTCTAGGGCCGAAGTACAGGGTCTCCTAGTGTGTAATGGTATTCAACTTTTGAAACCACTTCCGAGTCTTCAGCATTTGAATGCTTGCTCGCGTCGGCAGCGTGGTCGAGTGGTTAACGCACCGGACTGATGATCAACATGGTCTTGGTTCAAAACCCACTTGCGCCATTCTGTTGTGTTCTTGGGAAAGACATTTTACGGCACTTTCTCCTGCTTGGTGGTCTTGACAAGCAGTTCTAAATTACAGTAATATCTCTATTAAATTACTAGCGGACAGCACTATCTTGGCATCTCCGGAAGCAGGTCGGGGTAATTGCTTACCTATGTATAGCGCCTCCGTCGCTTTCTTGCGAGTCAGGAGGATAAATATAGAGATATAAATAAAAAAAAATAAATAAAAATGTCTTGACTGTCTTCCCTGCAGGAGATGCGGAATAGATGAAACCAAAGTGTCAATTTTGGTGCGAATTCGTCTTCCATTCAATAATTCGCTTGGTGATAGTCCTGATGCAAAAGGAATTCTTCTGTACTGCATCAGAAACTCTTTCAATGCTTCTTTTGAAGGTAACGAGGATTTTCTCAATGCCTGTTTGAAGGATTGTATCAAACACTCGGCAGCACCATTTGTTGCTGGATGATAAGGCGCTCCGGTGAGATGTACGATGCCTCGTTGTTTGCACCAAGCTTGGAATTCTTTGAGACATGAATGTTGTGGTATTATCGATCACCAACGTGTGGGGATACTCGAAATGAGCAAATTCTTGTTCAAGTATAGCAGTAGTACTTTTCGAAGACGTTGAGGTTGTTGGATGAATGCAAGGGTACTTGGAATAAGCGTCTACAAGGATTAACCGGTTTCTTCCCAGAAAGTTGATCGCATGGTCCAAGTGGAGTCTTGACCTTGGTTTCTCCGGCATCATCCACGGATGGATTGAAGGTTTAGCCGGCTTGTTTTGAAATTGGCCACAGAAAGTGCATTTGCGACATAAATTCTCTATGTCCAAATCAATTCTTGGCCAATAAACAGTTGACCTGGCAAGTTGTTTTATCCGTTGCATGCCGAAATGTCCAAGGTGTAATAGTTCAAGAATATGATTACGCAGACTGGAAGGAATTATTACCCGTATGCCGTAAAAAACGCAACCATTCTCTGTTGACAACGAATTTTTCAACTTTTTAAAGTATTTAAGCTCTTCCGAAAATGCATTCGGCCATCCTTCCTTCACAAATCGCATTACTTGGGAAAGAATTGGAACCTTGGCAGTCTCTCTGACCACAAGCAATGGATTGTCAGAATTAATTTGACGACTGATTGTTCGAACCAAACAAACGCTATCGACATCTTCTTCCATTTCCTCCCCATCAAAACTTGTGCCATTTGAAAATGGCAAGCGATTAAAAGCATCGGCATTACCATGGTCTTTGCTTCTACAGTATTCCACCGTGTAGTCGTGTTCAAGTCGATTCGCGGCCATTGCAGGAGTACCTTTATCAGGGGCGAACAAGGTCACTAAAGATTTGTGATCGGTAACCACAATCAACTTACGACCGTACAGAAACTGATGAAATTTCTTCAAAGCATACACTAAGGATTTGGCTTCTTTCTGTATTTGGCTGTAGCGTTTTTGTGTCGCTGATAAGATTTTAGAAATATTGAGAATCAGACGCTCGCTTCCGTCTGCAAAGCGATGAAATAATACCGCTCCAATTCCGCATTCTGAGGCGTCACAAGATAAACCCAACGGAAGAGATGGGTCATAGTGAGCAAGAACAGTCTCTGTGCATAGTAATCGTTTGATCTTTTTGAAAGATGTAGCTTCTTCTTCACTCCGCTTCCACTGTTGTGCTTTGCGTGTAAGCTTGTACAACGGCTTGGTGATTTCCGAAAAATATGGAGGTAAGAATTTAGAAAAAAACCCGCACAGATGCTAAAAAATATTTTAACGTAGAAATGTTCTTGGGTGTAGGCATTTCTAGTATGGCATCAACTTTGGACCCTTTTGCAATTCCTTGACTTGATAAAGTGTGACCCAGGTAATCAATTGATACTTGGGCGAAAACACATTTTTCACGATTGCAGCGAAGACCTTGCTCGCAGGTTCATCAAATGATCTTTTGCGTTGTTACCACTTACCAAAATATCATCCAAATACACAGCAACTCCTCGCAAATTTTGCGTTAACTGTTCCATGATTTCTTGGAAATACCTGGTGCGGACTTAATTCCGAAAGGAAGTCTTTTCTGAACTAAAACTCCGTGTGAGTGCTGAGAGCCAGCTTCTTCTGGCTATCAGGAGAAAGACAGATTTGATTATATGCATTCGCTAGATCAATCTTACTGAAGCAGTAACCACGTCCTAGCTTGCGCAGAAGATCTTCTGGGAGAGGGATTGGTTGACGATGGTCTTCCAGTTGTACGAGTTAAAATCTGTAAACTCCCATACACTTCTCTTAATTCCAGTTTCGTATGCTTCATTTAAATCTTGTAGGATTGAGAACGGCACAGGTCTTGGCTTCTTGAAAATAGGTTTAGCTTCAGGTTTAAACGTATGTCCAGTGAAAAATCTTTTCTCCACATAATTGAATACATGCCGCATGTAAAGAGTTTTCTGGACCACTGGTAGTGACGTGCTCTATCGTTGTAGTAGATTCAGCACAACTTAATAAAGTGATCAGTTAAGTTGGTTAGTTTCAACTTCATCATCGCCAGACGACCTAGCAAATTTAGATTGACAATTATAGGAAAGGTCACGTCAGGTGATTTTCCATCAATACTTGCGGTTGATTGGAATTGTCCCACGACAGGTAGCGGGCTACCTTCAGCAACTTGATATTGAACTGTTACAGATTGTAGAGTGGATTTACCCAGCGTTTGCCACGTCGCTTCACAGCAAAATGTGTCACTTGCTCCGCTATCAATTTCAAACTTAATTCTGCGGTCATTATCTCTTAGTCGAGACATGCATACAGATTGCAGATGACCTGTTTTCCTGCAGAAGCTGCAAATAGCTTTGATGTGAGGACAAGCTTTGCTAAAATGTCCAGAATTTCCACACCTGAAGCAGGCGGTTTTCTTTTCTTGAGTTTTGGAAGTTTTGAAAGTTTTGGACTTTGCAAGATAAACTTTCTGCACGGACGTAGAAGGTTGACCGTGTTCGGTTTCCTTTGCTACCTTGGCCGCCTCTTCCACTTCTTCAGCCACTCTGATGGCATTGCTAAACTTCAGTTCATCGTCCTTGAGCTTAAAGAGTGTCTTGCATTTAGTTCGCAAGGCTTCATCTGGAATAGATTCCCCAGGTTTGCGTTTCATGTCAGACAAAAAGTTGAAACATTCTCTGAAAACAAACTGTTTTGGATCAAACTGCTCTGCCATAAAGGTCAGAATATCATTCATCGTTAACTCATGTATGCTTTTGACAGGTTGTTGCTGAGCCGCTAAGTTGCTAAGCATTTTGTAAACGGAGTTAGATTGGTTGGTAAGAAAAATTTGTGCTAGCTTGTTGTCGGGAATAGAGTGAGCAGTGACAAATGTTCGGAACCTTGCTAAATAATCGGTCCATAACTCAGATGTAGAATCGAATGGTTGAAAACTTGCCATCGGTGTTGGAACATTTTCTCGCGGGTTGTTCAAGCTGCTTTGTAAAATTTTCAGCTGCTCTTGAAGCATTGTCATTTGCTCTTGCTTATTTAACAACAAAATTAGTCCGGAAATTTCACTCATTTTGACAGTTCAAGCTGTTAATGCAAATTCAACAAATTTTCTTTAAATTCTTGACGCAGATGAGTTATCCCATCCTCGTCGCCACTTTTGCCTGTTGTATCTTTGCACGAATACACAGGTTTATTAAACAACAATAATTAATATTTACAAAAAATACTTAGCCGAAAATAACCGTATTGAAATAGAAGGCTATTTAGTTCGTTTACTGTAATAGCTTGATGACTTCGAATTGACTGATGAGCCGAAACAGACGCGCAAATTTAACTTGTTACAATTATGCTTGGAGATACGCGTGTCCAATAATTGTTCGAGCAGAAGGCGTTGATTAAGATTAAGAAGCGTTCAAGAAAACACTACGTCATCGATTGCACAATACCACAACACCTCCCCAAATAAACTATGACAAAAAAATATATATACGTATTAGCAACAATATTTTCACTATGGCACACTAAAAAAATTTGAGTTTGCCTGCGGCACACTGTCACAAACTTTGTTCGGGAATCCCAAAGGACCAGTTGAGCTAGGTAACCCGAATACCTGCGCTGAAACAAAGCTGTGTCTAAATTTTATTTTATTCCGGCTCAAGAAGTAGTTTTGCTATGAGCCCGACGGTTTATACAGTTGGTTAACGAAAGCTCGGATTGATTTTGTTGAAGATTCTTTCTCACAACAAACAGAGACCACTGTCTCTAATAACAACAAATGTATTACAAAATCACGACCGATGAAATTCTATTCCACGCTTTGCCAAACTGCAAAGCGAAATCAACACTATAACTCGACTCAATCAACACAAATAATTCTACCTCTGTAGAACAAAACTGCCAACCACTGGCACAAAATAAATTCAACAATTGTCCACCGACACAAAATCTAACGATCCACCTCCTGTGGCCAAACAAAATCACCTTCGCTCGAGCCGCCACTCGAGTCGCTTCAAATTATCTCACAACGATAATAATCATCTTAATAATAATATCTCGCTACGCATCGGCTTTATATAGAAAACAAAATCACGTGACGTAAACTTTCTCGTAAATTCAAGATTCAGCCAGAAACCCCTGGAGAGTTCGTTACGCGAATCAAGTGGAATATACGCGAATTTTCCAGTACAATGACGTTAGTCAAAAAAACATATTACGTCAATACAAAGAGGAGAAAAAAAAGAGAAAAAGATACATGTATCGAGCCATATAACAAATTGTACGTATATCGCAAACAGCGCTCAAAGAGCCGCATTTATTTTCTTATGATAAAACTACGAACTGCTTTTAACGGGGATACACTACATCGTTATGATTAAAATTATGAATGAAGTGTGACATACGCCCCCCGCAAAGAAAAATATTATGCAATAATATTTTTAACAACACACACGAAATACAAATAATTTTACAAAACAAAACACGAAGTTATTCACACGAAAGTCTATACGATTATGCGGCTGAGATAGTCCGCCATAACGTTCTCCTTGCCGGCAATGTCTTTTACTACGAAGTCGTACCCCTGCAATGATAGAGACCACCGGAGTATACGATCGTTCTTGTAGCGGGCCGTGCTAAGGAAAGTCAGCGGCTTGTGGTCCGTTTGGAGGACGAACTTCTTTCCGGCCAGGAATAAGCGAAATTTACCAACTCCCCATATTATTGCCAAGCACTCCTTTTCAAGTGTAGAGTACTTTGTCTCCGCATTCGTCAACTTCTTGCTTGCGTACGCGACGGGGTGGAGTTTTCCCTCGTGCTCCTGCATCAGAACAGCTCCAATTCCGCTGTTGGATGCATCCGTGCGTAGAGTGAAATTTCGCGAATGGTCGGGCAGTCTTAATATGGGCCGCTTCAGGAGAGCCTCTCTCAGAGTGTTGAAAGCTTTCTCCTGAGCCTCACCCCATTTGACAAAGTTTGGCTGCTCCTTCTTCGTCAGGTCCGTCAACGGTGCCGCAATAATCGCAAACGAAGGAATATAGTCCCGATAGTACCCGAGCAACCCACAAAATGATCGGACTTCCTTCTTTGTGACTGGACGCTTCGCTCGCGCAATCTTCTCTAGATTGTCATCGTTCGGCGTGATCCAGTCGTATCCGACATCGTGACCTAAAAATTCTACCGTAGATGCCCCAAAAATACATTTTGAGGGACGAGCAGTGAGGTTGGCCTCACTTAGTCTTTTCAACAATTCTTCCAAAGTTCGCAGGTGTGTCTCCCAATCTCTGGAGAATACAATCAAATCATCGATATAGCTCTCAACGCCAGATATGCCTGAAAGCACTTCCCTCATCCCACGAACCAGTGTAGCACCAGAGTTCTTCATGCCAAAGGGCATTCGAAGAAATTCACACGTCCCATCCGGTGTCACGAACGCGGTCTTGAATATATCTTCTTCTGCTACGGGTATCTGCCAATACCCTTTACTGAGATCAATTTTCGAAAAGAACTTTGACTTCCCTAATTGTTGGAAAAGATCCTCCGAAGTCCTCATTGGCTCCGGATCCGAAATCGTTACTTTGTTCAATTTTCTGTAGTCGACGCAAATGCGATTCGAACCATCCTTTTTTTTCACAATAACCACCGGTGAAGCATACGGTGATGACGACTTCCTGATGACTCCCATATCTAACATCTCCTTTATTTCTTCTTTCAGTTCCTGCCGCAGTGCATACGGCAAAGGATAAGGTTTCAAGCGGACAGGCTCCTCATCTATCAAATTAATCCGGTGTTCAATCTTAGATGTTCTTCCCGGCACATCTGAGAAAACATCAGCATAATTTTCCATCAAGGCTTGCAGTTGTCGACTTTGGCTGTCGCCCAGTTCTGTGCCCAATTTGACGTCGCTTACATCTTCCTTTTGTTTGTATGTTCCCAATTCTAACAACGAATCCTCGTCTATGCTGGGCATCTCTTCATCCATTAACATTTCCGCACCAGCTGACATCTTTAAATCTTCTTTCTCTATTTCGGTCTTCACTTCATCCTCTCGGGCATAATATTTCTTCAACATGTTAGCGTGGTAATTCTTTTCTTTGTTTCCGACCAAAATTTTATAACCATTATCTCCCATCCTTTGGATAATTTCGTACGGTCCCTTCCATTGCATTAAAAGCTTATTATTGTTCGTTGGTAGCATTACCAAAACTTTGTCTCCTTTATTAAATAGTCGATCCTTCGTTTTCTTGTCGTAGTTCCTCTTGTATCTAGTCTGGTTCTTCGTTAGCTCCTCCTGAGCAAGTTTCATCGTTTCCTCCAGCCTCTCTCTCAACTCCAGCACATATTGATAGCTGGTCTTCACTTCGGTTGATTCACTTTCACCTGTCCATAGTTCCTTCAGAATTGCCATAGGTCCTCGCACAGTGCGACCATACAAAAGTTCGAAGGGTGAAAACCCAGTGGACGCTTGGGGAACCTCTCTATACGCAAACAAAAGTGGATTTATAAACCTATACCACTGCTTCGGTTGTTCAACACATAATCGCCTCAGCATCTTCTTCAGCGTACCATTAAATTTCTCAGTCAGACCATTGCAAATCGGATGATACGGTGTCGTCGTCAGCCTTCTGATCGACAATAATCTTGATACTTCTTGCATGCATTCCGACACAAATTGAGTCCCAAGATCACTCAATACTTCTTCCGGAATTCCAACTCGACTATATAGGTCCAAAAGTGCTTCTGCCACTGTCTCGGTGTCAATATTCTTCAGAGGCACGGCCTCTGGATAACGTGTCGCATAATCCACCAGAGTAAGAACATATCGGTGCCCCTTATCACTTGCCGGCATAATCGGGCCAATCAAATCCACCGCCACTCGTTTAAACGGCAAATCCATTAACGGCATTTTTCCCAGCGGAACTTTTGCTACTTTCCCTTTCGATACCGTTCTCTGGCACACAACACATGACCTGCAGAAACTCACCACATCCTGATGAATCCCAGGCCAATAAAAATTGGTCAATATCCTATCTTCCGTCTTCTTGACACCCATATGTCCAGCCAACATCGTATCGTGAGCGATCTCCATCACCTTCTTCCTCAGATCTTTTGGCACTAAAATCTGCTTCAATTCCTTCTCTCCTACATCAATGTTTTTGGTGATGCGGTACAAAATTCCCTTCCTCTTTATATAGCTGATCTCTCTTCCGTTCTTGACCAAGGGCGCTTCCATCGTCACGTACTTTAACAAGGATGGGTCTTCCCCTTGAAGTTTGATGAGCTCATCCTTCGTCACAGCCATCTGATTCGTTGCCTCCGCAACTTTTAAAGGTTTTGACTCGGTGCTCCTTTTAGCTTGCGACCGAGTAACTGCTGCCGCCTCCACGCACCAAGTTTCATCAGGATCATCGGGTGCTCTAGCTCCTGGAATATTTCCAACAATCAATGGATACAGCGGGTCTCTTAAGCACAAAGCTTCCACTGTTCCACTACAATAAGGCGTATTTATCTCTACATTTGCAAACGGGGCCTTCAATAAAGTGCGCGCAACCGTCATTATATACCCCACCTTTCCTGTGAGCTGCTCTTCCGCGACCAACTCCCTCTTAACGATCACTCCGGAGCACCCAGTGTCTCTCAGAACGGTGACCGATTTGTTTCCGACCATTCCAATCGACGTAGGCATTTGATTACTTAAATTTTCGTCTAAACATGCGCCATTCAAAATTCCAATTTTTCGTCCATCTTTTAGCTCTAAATACTCTTGTGATTTTTGATCAATTTCTTTTCTTTCTTTACTTACACTTCGGTAATTTTCTTCTTTTTGTTTTTCATTTCCGATCTCACTAAAACTCTTTATAGGCACGGCGCAAGCAACCTTGTATGCTCTTTCCCGCGCACCAGCACCACCACGCGCTAATCGATTTCTTTCTTCGCATTGCATAAAAGTATGACCCATTCCACCGCACCGGTAGCAATATCTTTTGGGGTTTCTCTCTTGAATCTTTGAGAAGCACTCACTTGCCCTGTGCCCGACTTTCCCGCAGTTAAAGCATTTTATATTTCCTTTCGTTGTAGGAGAGATATCCGGAATCTTGCCTTCCAATCTTGGCGCGCCGACACTCTTCTTAGCACTTACATCTCGGCTTGACAGCTTCCTGTTGTGCGCTGTCAAGTACTGCCCCGCACTCGCTGCCAATTCTCGGAGATCCTTATGCTTGCTCTCCATCAGATGTACCGACAATTCCTTCGGGCACGCGTTTATAAACTGCTCCTTAACCATTAGCTCGACAACACCTTCGAAGCTGCTTTCCATATCAGAAAGCTTCACCCACTGCGTGAAATAGTTTCTAAGCCTTACAATGAACTGGTCAGGGCTCTCAGCACCCTCTGGCTTGGCTTCTCTAAAACGTTGGCGATACCCTTTTTCCGTATAGTCGTATCGCTCTAGCAACGCTGCCTTCAATCGCTCGTAATCCAGAGCATCCTCCTGTGAAAGCCTGGAGTACACGCCCAAAGCTTCCCCCCTCAACAAAGCACTCAACTGAGTCGCCCAATTAGTCTGGGGCCAATTCGCAACCGTAGCATATCTTTCAAAGCGCAACAAATAGCTATCAAGGTCGTCTTTTCCGTCAACAAAATGAGGGAGATCAAGGGACTTTACCCCTCCAAAAGCACGTACGCCCCCCGCCTGGTTTGCTTCTCCCCCTTCTCCAGCAGAGCGATTGGCTTCTCGTTCCAACCTCAACCTCTCTAATTCCATTTGCATTTTCCTCTCTTCAAACTCCATTCTTTTGAGCTCTAATTCTCGCTCCGATTCAAGTTTCAATCTTTCGAGTTCTAATTCTCGTTCTTTCTCCTTCTCTTCCAACATCGCTTGTCGTTCCTTTTCCTTCTCTTCCAACATCGCTTGTCGTTCCTTTTCCTTCTCTTCCTTTTCACATAGTCGGTTCCACTCGCTCTGGAAGAAATCGGCTTTTGCCTTTTCCGACATCTTCAAATGTTCCACACGAACTCTCAGTCTTTCGAACTCTTCCTCAATCGAACTATTCGCCATCTTCAAGCTGTAGACACGTGTTCAGCACTCTTAAACAAAAATCTAAATCTTCCCGGACGACGAGCCCCCAGATGTCACAAACTTTGTTCGGGAATCCCAAAGGACCAGTTGAGCTAGGTAACCCGAATACCTGCGCTGAAACAAAGCTGTGTCTAAATTTTATTTTATTCCGGCTCAAGAAGTAGTTTTGCTATGAGCCCGACGGTTTATACAGTTGGTTAACGAAAGCTCGGATTGATTTTGTTGAAGATTCTTTCTCACAACAAACAGAGACCACTGTCTCTAATAACAACAAATGTATTACAAAATCACGACCGATGAAATTCTATTCCACGCTTTGCCAAACTGCAAAGCGAAATCAACACTATAACTCGACTCAATCAACACAAATAATTCTACCTCTGTAGAACAAAACTGCCAACCACTGGCACAAAATAAATTCAACAATTGTCCACCGACACAAAATCTAACGATCCACCTCCTGTGGCCAAACAAAATCACCTTCGCTCGAGCCGCCACTCGAGTCGCTTCAAATTATCTCACAACGATAATAATCATCTTAATAATAATATCTCGCTACGCATCGGCTTTATATAGAAAACAAAATCACGTGACGTAAACTTTCTCGTAAATTCAAGATTCAGCCAGAAACCCCTGGAGAGTTCGTTACGCGAATCAAGTGGAATATACGCGAATTTTCCAGTACAATGACGTTAGTCAAAAAACATATTACGTCAATACAAAGAGGAGAAAAAAAAAGAGAAAAAGATACATGTATCGAGCCATATAACAAATTGTACGTATATCGCAAACAGCGCTCAAAGAGCCGCATTTATTCTCTTATGATAAAACTACGAACTGCTTTTAACGGGGATACACTACATCGTTATGATTAAAATTATGAATGAAGTGTGACACACACTTACTTCATAAAGGCGAAAGACTACTTCATACACTCTTCAAGTTTACATACAAAAATTATATTTAATATATGATAGCAGCAACATCTAATGAAAGGGTGTGCCTACAAAATTGTTTCGATACTGGCAGTGGTAGATATAGGGTGAGGCGAACGAGGCAGTTGCCTCGGGGCCCCCCTTGAAAATACCGTATATAGTTTATTTGCTGTAAAAAATTTTTTAGAGAACACTATGATTTTGAAAGATAGATAGCGAAATTAGAGATCAAATCGAAGTAAAGACCTTGTTTTTAGAGATCACTATGATTTTGGGAGAAAAATAGTGAAATATGAGATCAAATCGAAGTGAAGACCTTTTTTTTAGAGATTACCATGATTTTGGAAAAAATACGGAAAATACGAGATCCAAACCCTTTTTTTTTAGAGAACACCAATTTTTGGGAATCCTTGCCTCGGGTCCCTAACTTTGAATATCCCAAAAAACAAACAACTTTAGCAAATGGCCTCTTTCCTTTTACATTTTTACTGAAGCAGCCTATATCTAAGATTTTTAGCAATACTAAAATTACATAAAACACATAAGTCATCTGTAGACCAAGACTCTATGGTTTTCTGTCAAAATACGAAAATTTTGCGGCACACTTTAATCCTTTTCACGGCACAACAGTGTGCCGCGGCACACAGTTTGGAAAACCCTGTCCTAATCCCAAAAATAAAACAAACTATCGTTTTATTGTTCATGCTTATATTAACTTACAAGAGGATTAATATGATTTATCTACTGATTCACATGAATGCTAATTTGTCAAGTTTGTTAAGCAATTCTTGTACAGCAGACACAAACAAGCATTTACATTTTAGTCTTTTAGGCTGGCATTTGATACCCAATAAATAAACCACAGTCAGCATCTATTGCAGTGCTCTGCAACTCGTCAGCTGTTGAATAGACAAGAGATAGGGCAGCTCTGGGCAGTGTTTTGGGCACCATTGCCCGATCCTGAGCCTACAAGTTGCTTCAACAGCGTGACACGCGAAAATAGTTCCATGCGCAACGCCTCTAAACTAGTGATGGAACGTGAGCAATCTGTCAAGTTTCACTCCAAGATAAGATAAGGTTAGACAAAATGACAAAAGTATACTGTATTGCTATTGTAGACCCCCAGCTCACGTTTGGCTTCTTGGTTATTTACGTGTAAGCGGGTCACCATCTTAACGTGACTGAACATCAACCTCAAAGTCTGGAGATACTTTGAAAGTGCAATCATGTCTTAACTTAAAGTCCTTCCAACTTGTTCCAGTTTTCAGAAGAGTGGAACAATGCAAGAGTGTCTGCATTAGCAATTTTTGTGAAAGTCGTAAGGTAGGTTGTACGTATAAATGGTAAAAAAAGGAAAACCAAGATCGATCCCTGATGAGCGCACTATTTTGCACGTCGAAGCCGGCTTTGTTTGTTGTAACCAGTAGTAATTGTGTAACTTTCCTTTCGAACAAGCTCCATGATCTTCGCAATCACATGTAGCGTTCTACTAACTACAGTATAACTGCTTAAAACTACAAGCTCAAAACAACTGCCTTTTTATTAACATAACGAACAACGACTGAACTGTAGCAATACACGAGGCAAGGTTATAACATACGAATATTGTAATGTTATAATACTCTACACTAACCCTCCCTCTTAAAAAAAATTAATAATAACAAAAAATAAATAAATCATGAATAACCCACAAGCACAAATCATCATCACATACGTAAAAGAAACAACAGGAAAAAAAATACTGCAGACAAGTAACGATATTACGGAATCAATCAACAATAATCGTTTAAGTACTTAGGAGGCCGACACACCCTACCAAACCTGGAAATCTCCTTCAAATTCCGTCATCACTATTTGTTTTACTTGTAGATAAAAGATGTCGCCAATCGGTGGGCATGATCTCTGCTTCATAGGGCGCAAATTATCTACGTGTACAATTTTGGGTCTAGATGAAGATGAGACATGGATCTGATACAAAACATTGGAAACCTTATGCGTCACTAATTATGCTTCAGTCCATCCTTGGCCCAACTTTTGCTTGGCCTTTGGGGGGTAAAAATACCAGACCCAATCATCTTCCTGTATTTCATTTAAGGACACACGCTTGTCATAATTACGTTTTTGTCTCAGCGCTGCCTTCTTCGAATGTTCATGCGCAACCTCATACAAGCGTTGGGTGTCTTTCTTTACCCACTCTACATATTGAACGTAACACTGTTCTGACGTCGCGGACGGGGGTGGTCCTACCATGACGTCTAATGGTAGGTCTTGATTTCACGACCGAGCATTAATTTATTTGGGGAAAATTTTGTGGATTCGTGGACGGTGGACCTGTAGGCCATGTACAGGTACGGCAAATGGTCGTCCCAATCATTGCGACTTTCATTCACATATAATGCCAACATTTGCTGAATTGTTCAATTAAAACGTTCAACCAAGCCATCAGATTGAGGTCTATATGGGGACGTGCGTGTCTTTTGAATGCCAAGTAAATCACAAACATGCTAAAATAACTGAGATTTAAAATTTCTTCCTTGATCTGTATATGCGGAAAATATGGCACTCCAAACCTGGTAAAAAATTTAGTGACAAGTGCGTCTGCGACAGTGTATGCCTGCTGATCTGGCAGAGCATAGCACTCTATCCACTTCGTGAAGTAGTCACTGATGACCATGATGTATTCATTACCTGATACAGTTTTCGGCAAAGGACCTAAAATGTCAATCGCAATTCTTTCCATTGGAGCCCTTGCTACAGATTGTTTGAGCAGTCCACGATGCTGCCCATGAGTAGGTTTTTGTTTCGCACAAATAACACACTATCGGCACCAGGTGCGAACATCACTTTGTAGGCCTGGCCAATAAAACCTTTTTTGCAATTGATAGACAGTACGTTTTATCCCAAGGTGGCCTTCAATACGCAATTCATGTAAATGGTGAAACAGCTCCCCACGTAGCTGTTTGGGTGCAACAATAACACGCGACTCGCAATCTAAATCATGCTCGTACCAGTGTCTATATAATACGCCATTTTCTACTGACAACAAGTTCCAATGATTTAAGTAGCTTCGAAATTATTTTCCAACAACTTCGGGGCTAGTTGGGGGATACTGACTCACACTTTTAAAATATAAAATGTGGTTAATTTCATCATCAGCAAACCTACCATTCACGTATCTGCTTCAAACTCCAAACATCCATCCAATTGGGTTTAGATTGGAATTCCAAATTTCTGACAGTGGCTGCTTGAATTTTTGGGGAGAGAGATTTGTGCTCACAGCCGTGTTGAAGAGATACCCCTCAATCTGCACACTCGGTGTTTGTACAACTACGCCGTGACAATCCATCAGCGTTGCCGTGATTCATACCCTTGCGGCGAATGGTAAAAAAATCATATGGATCATGAAACGACAACAACCATATTAAAGCACTATGATCTGTTCTAACGACAAACCTATCTTCCATAAAATAACATATCTTCCATAAAATTCCTTTTAATACTGTTTCCATAAGTCTTTGAAACGTAGCCGGAGTGTTCGTGAGTCCAAAACACATTACTTTAAAGTGAAATAAACCTTTTCCATGAAAAGAAAGGCGGTTTTCTCACGGTCAATAGGGTCCAATTCGACTTGCCAATAACCACTAGCTGAATCTAAAGTGCTAAACCATCGTGACCCACTTAGTTCATCAATCAGCTCTTCCGTATTTGGAAGTGGGTAAGTGTCTTTTACAGTTACATTGTTGAGTTTGTCAAACGCAAAAACGAAAGGACCCATCTTTTTTCTCTACCAAAACAACCGGAAACGACCACGAGCTGGTGCTGGGTTCAATAATGCCTTGTTTTAGCATTCTGTCAATTTCAGCCTCAATTATCTCCCACTTAGCGTGTGGTAAACGACGTGGAGCCTGTTTGATCGGATTTGCAGCACCCGTGTCTATTTTATGCCGAATTGTAGAAGTGCGACCTAATGACTTCTGTTCATCTGCAAAAACATCTTGATAGTCACAAACAAGATCAATTATTTGTTTCCTCTGAGACACCGAAACCCCTTTATACGAGCAAGTCAACAGCCCGTAGAATTCTATAAGAATAAGAGATAGGTCGGGCAATAAATGCGCACTAAAGTAGCCTATTAGCTCTCCCTAGACACACCAGCCACCTGATCCACCAGGGAGAAAATATAATTTGAAATAAAAGGCAGTAAAATCACGGAATTAAATTATATACACACAAATTATTCCAAGTTACCAAAAGGCTACTAAAGTAGCGATTTAACAAAAAGGTAGACCGATCTATACAAATAGAAAGCAAAAGTTAAATTATTGATTACCTTAGATTACCAGGTGATCTTGTCACAAGCATGACTACTTCCAAAAACAGCAACCAGTCACGAACGCTGATTGAAATTAGGTACGTAACCCGGATGTAATAATTCTATTGTAATTAAAAAAGGGACCACCAAATAAGCGGATTAGCCGTAACACCCTTAATGCGATCAACTATTGATTGTAACAACTCAGGTAGGACTAAAGTCGGATCCCGACATGCCGGTGTAGAAACAAAGGATGAATGATCCAGAGGGATAATATGCCCACCCAAATCAAGGTAGCCCCCACCTAAATTTAAGACTCCTTTATGATTATTTAAGACATCTACTCCCAGAATGCCTTCACAGCCATCTAAATCACCTACAATCATATTATGCCTTAACACAAAATTGCCGAATTTCAAGGATGCGTCGCACTCACCATGACATTTAACAGGGCAACCATTTAAAGCAGACACATTAATCGGTTTTAAAGAAGAGCGCAATGTTAATGGAGCTTTTTGAAGCAATTTAACATCAATCATACTTATGCTTGCTCCACTGTCTACCATCTAATTTAGCGGTTACATTAAAGTTAACACAATTAAGCAACTGGCAGATGTTGTAAAGGCTCTTAGATGTTACTCGGTGTTATAGTATGTGACGTCATAGCGCACGGCTCCGCTGCCTTCTTCTCTCTGGTTTGATAACTGTGGTTAACCACGTGATAAACTATTAGTATAACTTACAGATTCAGTCGTATAACTATCGTGTAACTCCGTATAAATAAAAGAGCTAACTGCAGATACTAGTGGAACTCATAACACTCGGTCTATCGAATTCGTATTTGGGACAGCTTCTGCATTTATTAGTAATGTCTTTATCCATACTGGGCCAGTACATTATTAAGCGGGCTCTTGCTTTTGTGCCTTCGATCCCCCGATGGCTAGCATGCAAATCTGACAATATGCTTTTTTGTAATTCATGAGGAATAAGTAAGCGTGTCCCTTTAAGAACAAAGCCATCATCACTTACTAATAAGTCTTCACGAACTCAGGGTGTTCTGAGGACCCTTTGGTGTTAATAAGAACAATGTTCAACTTTTTAGCAAGATCGATGAAATGCAATGGAGTTTTAATATCTCTAAAAACAACTAATTTTGAATCAACATATGTCTGGCCAAAATAAAATCTGGCGTAAACATAGCCTTCCGAAGTCATTTTTTCGCCTGTCGCTGTAACAGTGGCTTTCATTTCTGTTGTGGACTTTTTCAATTGGCTCGGCAGTAGATGCAACAGAGTTATACAGGGTCCGTCAAAATGATCTGACACATTTGTAGTTTAAATAAAAGACAGAAAATGTAAATAAACAATAAAGTGTTTTTATTTTTGAAAAGTAGATATAATGCCATTTTGTTTCATTTAGTTTTAAATATTAAATCGGTCAAATGGGAACCGTTATTATCCACACACTGTTGAAGACGTTCACGAAAGTTGTCTATAACTCGGCGGATCATTTCATGTGGAATGGAGGCAATTTCTTGACGAATCGCATCTTTAAGTTCTTCAATAGATTGAGGACGATTACTGTATACCTTTGACTTGAGATATCCCCAGAGAAAAAAATCGCAAGGATTTAAATCAGGTGAACGGGCGGGCCAACCAATGTCACCACGCAATGAGATCAAATGACCGGGGAACATGCTTACCAGTCCAATTCATGGTATCAACTAAACCACTAAAAATTTAAACAAAGTTACAAGTACAACTTATGGTATCAACTGAAAAAGAAAAAAACAAAATGGCATTATATGTACATTTCAAAAATAAAAACACTTTATTGTTTATTTACATTTTCTGTCTTTTATTTAAACTACAAATGTGTCAGATCATTTTGACGGACCCTGTATAAAAAAGTCCGATTACCGTCCAATCAGATCCTGTATCGATTATAAAGCGCAAAATACCGGAACAATCGTTATCAATAACTACGCGTACCTGAGCTGTTTCAGTCCTACTGCCGACTTGCGGTACTATTGCTCCCGATTGCGCTTCTGCTTCACTGATTTTTGATGTCAAGGTGTTAGCTGTCGGCCTCCGTTTTTTTTTGAAGCACATTTTCACAAAATGACCAACACAACGGCAAAAATTAAAATGTTGTCCTTTCGCAGGACATTTAGGCAGGAAATCATACATGTAACCGCAGCGTGTACATATTCGACCCTGATTTGATAAAGTTGATCGATAACCACTTGAAGCTTGTGTTACCGGTTGTTTTGCGATTCGTCCAATAGCGTTAAAATTATTTTTAGTTAAAGCGATGATAGTTTTTTGTAGCAAGTCATAGGTGTCTAATATTCGCACGGCGGCTGGTAAATCCAAATCCGGCACTTCCATTAATTTTCTTTGGGCAATTGGATCGCTTTGTGAAGCCCAAGTTTCATCAATAAACATTGTCAACTGCACGAATTTTATCGTCTTCACAAAAATCTTTACCAAATTCACACATAGACGCAAGTTTCACAATTTCACCATAAAATTGTTTAAAGGTTTGGTCAGTTTGTTGCATAGGCGCACCAGCCAAAAAAAATTTGGGGAGCAATGAAATTTTGCCCAAATTTTGTGACGTTTGCCCAAATCATGATTTTTTAGTACATTACGGATATGATAAAAAAATTGTCTGAGATTCTCGGATGAAAAACCAATTTTGTCCTAAAATTATGTTTGATCTCTAAAAAAAAAAGGTCTTCACTCTTGAATTCAGTCTCCTAATTTTCAATTTTCGTCCCAAAATCAAGATGTTCTCTAAAAAAAAAAAAGGTCTTTACCTAAATTTTGCAGTTGATCATCGTCACTGCCCTAAATTTCGTGACTTTGCCCAAATTTTTCATATCGCTGCCCGAAAAATTTTGGTTTTGCCCAAATATTTTCTTGTCACTGCCCGAAAAATTTAAATTTTGCCCAAATCTTAGAAACTTGGGAGGAAATTGCCCCCCTGCCCCCCCGGAAGGTACGACTATGGTTTGTTGCTTATAAGCATCAAAGGCTTTTGTGTAAACCCAAACATTATCTTTCGCCTTGGCAACGGTGGCAATGACATCTAGCACAGCCTCGATGTTTTGGCGTTGTTCGCGCGGCAACTGCACTTGAGCGGCAGTGATTTTCTCGAAAGTTGCGCTCGTGACGCACGCTTCAATGGCTGCCATTTTAATCTCCCAAGGGATTTTCTCAGCTTTAATGCCAGATTCTCTGATAAAATTGTTACATTGTCTTTTCAATGACGGAAAAAGTTCTCCGGAGTGTGTGGATAAATCTAAATCTTCTCTAATAAAAACTTTCTTTAAGACCAGTCAATTGACCGCGCCATATTTTTAACAGCTGCTTTTATATAATCTGTTAACGGAATTGAACAAAATATAATTGATAAACTGAGAGTGGTTTTTCAGATTTGATAATTCTGCTTCAAATTCTTTAGACTATTTTTTGGCTTATTTATGGCTAACTGGCGACGACGCCATGTAATATTCTGTCGTTTCTCATAAAACACACGTCAGTTTTATATGTCTTATTCTTCTTTATTTTACATTGTCATCTTAACTAGTCCGTGATAGTTACTAAACAATACCATGTGTTGCGTGTTGCAAAACCAAAATTACCAATATATTACAGTTATAACATACGATTATTGTGATGTCATAATACTCTACACATATGCTTATCGGGAGTAATAGTTTTTATTTGTATCTTGTAACGTATGCTAAGCGATAAAATTTAACAACTTTTTTAGCATCATATTAATCTTTTTGTTGTTTCTCGCAAAGTATTCGTTTATTGATAAGTTTATGTCGTTTGAAAAAAACGAAATGTACACAGACATGACAGAAAAGAATAGACACCTATAGAAATTGTTTATTTTGATAAACATATAATTTATTGAACAAAACCAAAAATTAATGGCCACAAATTTAATAACTAATATTTGGTTGACATTCCCTTTGTTGTTTTTAATGCTAGGACCCTTCTAGGCATCGCATTTATCAGTTGGCAAATATCATCTCGAGGAATTTCTTGCCATGTTTGACGCAATAAAGCGAAAAGTTCAGGCTTAGTAGATGGCTTCATTTTCTTTTTGCTCTTCAACACTTCTTTTCACAAGACGCAAGGTTCTTTCAGAGGGCCCAGGGCGACCTGGATGATGTTTTGTGCACTCTTTGCCTTCTCTTGCGAATTGTACGATAACTCTATTAACAGTAGAAAGGAGTATTGAAAGATTTTCTGCTATGTAGCGTTTACTTTAGACCACCTTCACGATTCGTCCTTGCATAAATTCTGATAGGTCTGGTGCTCCTTTGGTTCGTGGCATGCTTCAATGGTGTTAGATGCAATTTTATGGATTTACTCTAAGTTATTCCAGAGCTATTCTCACCTGTAAACATAAATAAGCACACATGTCGGCAGCGTGGTCGAGTGGTTAAAGCACAGGACTGATGATCAACATGGTCTCGGTTCAAAACCCACTTGCACCATTCTGTTGTGTGCTTGGGAAAGACATTTTACGGCACTTTCTCCTGCTTGGTGGTCTTGACAAGCAGTTCTAAATTACAGTAATATCTCTACTAAATTACTAGCGGACAGCAATATCTTGGCATCTCTGGAAGCAGGTTGGGGTAATTGCTTTTACCCTATGTATAGCGCCTCCGTCGCTTTCCTGCGATTCAGGAGGATAAATATAAAGATAAAAATAAAAAAATAAATAAATAGATAATAATAGGAAAATATTTATGTTGGTGTCTATTCTTTTCTGTCATGTCTGTGTATTCCTTGTAAATTATTCGCCCAACCGTGGTTATTTAATTTCATCTTGTATAGCATTCGTCCAGCTCTTACTTCTTTTAAAAAAGTCAATTTTTAACACCATTGAGAATGAAAATTTAAAAGGGAGTTTATAATTTTATTATTGATAAATTTTTAAATAAATAAAAAAAAATGTATTATTTTATTTAGTTCAACTATAGTTTTTAATTGTTTCTTGTAAAGTAGGCTAAGCGATAAATTTTGTTTATTTCAAAAATAAAAAATAACAATTTTTTTAGCATCTTATTAATTTGTTATTTCTTGCAAAGTAGCCTATTCGCTTATTGATAAGTTTATGTCGTTTGAAAAAAACGAAATTATTCGCCCAACCGCGGTTATTTTGATCTTGTAAATGTAAAGCATTCTTGTAAAGAGCAACAAAGAAAAAGAATGAGAGAGAGAGAGAGAGAGAGAGAAAGAGAGAAGGGCGAGTTGAAAATGAGAGAATTCAAAAATTAGAAAAAAGAGTTTTAAACAGTCAGGGCGATTCCTTAACTTGCTCCAAAACTGTACTAATGAAACTCATGTTGATGGAACACAAATAAACAAATGTTAATACTGACATACTGATATAGATACTAAAATATTTGCATTTTAAATTTTTAAATTCAACTTGAAATTAATGTTTTTGCACTTATGCATTGTTTAAAAAAAGTTATTAAAGTATGTGGGGTGCTTTCAATTTCTGTTTTAAATGCTTCACGTAAAGTAACAAAGTTTATGTTGAACCACAAAAAAGCTCAATTGTCTAGCTCAACTCAGCAACTGTTGATTCTCTTATAGTCTTGTAGGTATAATTAAAGTTTACGTACGTAAATTATTTAAGCTGAAAAATGATGGAAAAAAAGAATATCTATGTTTATTATCGGCGTAGGTAAAGAATACGGACCCCCCTTGTAAAAATAATTTAAGGGTCTAAACTAACCCGGAACCTCCTCCCCTACAGCACTAGGAGGCAATAACGAAGAAACCAAGAGAAAAAGAATCGGTATAATTAAAGTTTACGTACGTAAATTATTTAAGCTGAAAAACGGTATGACCGTGAGCGATTTTTGTTAGTCAAACTAACCTGGATTCCCCTGTGGCTACTATCGTTTCTTGAGAGATTCTTTTTCTCTTGGTTTCTTCGTTATTGCCTCCTAGTGCTGTAGGGGAGGAGGTTCCGGGTTAGTTTCACCGACAAACAACAGTTACGGTCTCTTCTTAAAGAGACCCGGGGGGTCCGTATTCTTTACCTACGCCTTATTATCTATATGTACAGCAAATTTAAACGGGATAAATAACATGAATCATATTCAAACATTGTTCAAAGTATTTCCCATTGACAACCGTTTGTCTATGTAATTGTCAACCGTATTGTCGTAAGTAATTTTTTTCGGTGAAACTAACCCAGGATCCTCCCTTAAACACCAAGATAAAAAAGAAAACAAGAGGAACGAATATTTTTAAAAAGCGACAGTAATCAAAGGGGATTTGGGTTAGTTTCATATTCTTTTTTTCCATCGCTTTTCAGCTTAAATAATTTATGTACGTAAACTTTAATTATACCATTTTGTATTTCAGTTGAAATTTACATTTTAACATTGACCTATAAACAGTTTTTTTAAATAATCATGCCAAAGTTTTGTGTGTGGTTGCATTTTTACAATATTGTTGTTAGTAGTGCAATTTCTTTTAATTATACAGGATGTCCCAAAAGTTATATTATACAGGGTGGCCCAAAAGTAGGTATATAGTTATTAAAAGTAGGGTTTAGGTCCAAAAGTAGGTTTGTAGTTGTCATGTAGGCACTTTTAAACTTCTAGAATGCTAGTTATATCTTATATCTGCTGGGGGGCAGGGGGAGCAATTGCCCCCCAAGTTTCCAAGATTTGGAAAAAATTCAAATTTTTCAGGCAGTGACAAGAAAATATTTAGGCAGGACCAATAATTTTTCGGGCAGGGATATGAAAAATTTGGGCAAAGTTAGGAGTTTTAAAGCATTGACATTGAACAACTGCAAAAATCAGTTACTAAATTTAGGTGAAGACCTTTTTTTTTTATTTAGAGAACACCTTGATTTTGGGACGAAAATTGAAAAATATGTGACTGAATTGAAGTGAAGACTTTTTTTTTTAGAGATCATCATGATTTCAGGATGAAATTTCTTCTTTGTCTTGAGAATCTCAGACAATTTTTTTGTCCTATCCATAATGTGCTAGAAAATCATGATTTGGGAAAATGCCACAAGATTTGGGCAAAACTTCATTGCCCCCCGAATTTTTTTGGGCTGGTACACCTATGTCTTAGACAGAAACTGTTTGATCTCGTAAGTACTCAAAATGTCCTCCGTCAATATTGCAACATTCTTCACACCTGTTCAAAACACTCTGACACAGTGCAGCACAAATTTTGATTTTCATTA
Organism: Diplosoma virens; assembly: GCA_963680785.1. NCBI lineage: Eukaryota > Metazoa > Chordata > Ascidiacea > Aplousobranchia > Didemnidae > Diplosoma > Diplosoma virens. The sequence continues at coordinate 866,832 of OY796892.1, read as the reverse complement.
ATTTCTCTGAATGCATCATGAATGTAATCTTTTAATTCAATTCAATTCAATTTTATTTTATTTGCAATCAAGATATTATGTTTTAAAGTTTTTATTAAAAAAGTGATTGGAAAATAGAAACAGCGGCTAAATGATATACGTTATTACATGCACAATGTCAATTGTGCGTGGTCGCTGTACCTTTAAAACAAAGTAGCTACTGTATGTTAATTATTTTTTTAAAAAAGAAAAAGAGAGAAAAAAAGAAAACAATTAATTTAAATTTGTTTTTTAAAAAAAATAATAAAAAATAAAAGTGTATATCAAAACGCAAAAGATACTTTATCACAATAACATATATACACATCTGAGCCATATAAAGAAAATGTTGCATAATCATGGGTGGGAGAAACAACAAAAGGGGTCAGGCAGGCAAAGAAACCTACCAAAAGAAATCCTGCCATGGGTCAAAAGGACCATTTCAAATGTATATGGCTGGCAAAAAAACAATAACCAAAATTAAACTACAAAAACATTAAAAGAATTCATATACTGTTTTGGGATTCTTCTCATACACTTTGTTCTTTACAACACACCAAAAAAAGAAATCCATTGGTGTCAGGTCAGGTGAGTGTGGTGGCCATTTAATGCTACCTCTTCTTCCAAACCAATGCTGTGGAAAGACTTCGTTAAGGTAATCTCTTACTATTAATGCATAATGCGGAGGTGCTCCATCTTGCTGAAAGAAGTGTTCATTGAAGTTAGGTTTGGTTTGGAGTTGTGGCACTACTGTGGAAGTTGTGGTACTTAAGTAACATAAAGTGCACTGCAGGTAACTTCAAAGCATATAAAAAATAGTTTAATAACTGTATACCTACTTTTGGGCCACCCTGTATATATTTTTTTATCATAGCACATTTATCTTTCAATTGTTTCTTAAGCTTTACTTATTCATTTAGGCTTTGGCAAAGAAAACTATAAATTAAGCTAAAGTTGGTCTTTGATCAAATTAATTTCTAGCATTTTTTGAGTTTATTTTCTTGGTCTAAGTTCTTGGATCACATTTGGAAGCTGAATATGATTTTATATTTTATTAATGTGATTAATTTTTTATCAAATAAGAGTTAGTTCATACAAAAGATTAATTTGGTTAATTTTAAAGTTATGGTTTTTACGTTATTGAATTTAATTTTCTTGTTAAATTGTGAAATGCTTTTGCTAAGCAAAGTAAAACACAGATTGATGTGTATGTTGAATTAAGATTTATGATGTTAAATGCAACAAAAATTGTTTATTTAATTGTTGTGTTGCCAGCTAGTAGAAAGACATAGAGTCAAAAAACTTTTTTTTTATGCACATGGGTATATCAACTTTTTAATTATTTCAACTCAATTTGAAGTAAATGTTTTTGCACTTACGCATTGTGAAATTAAATATTGAAATAAAATATCTTATTGAGATATGTGGGGTGCTTTCCATTTCTGTTTAAAATTTTGGGGTTTTCTAAAGACAACTGTGAGTGATTTTTGTTTGTGAAATTAACTCGAATCTTTCCTGTGGTTATTAATGCTTTTTGAAGAGATCCTTTTCCTTTGGGTTTCTTTGTTATTCCCTCTTAGTGGTATTGGGGGATTTGGTGTTAGTTTTACTCCTTGTGTTTGTCAGTATGATCTGTTCTGATTGGGGATAGAGACTTGGGACTTGTCATGAAAAAAAGTAGAGAGTCTGGCAAGTAGGATGAGCCAAAAAAATTTTTTTTAAATCAAAAAAGTGGTAGTTCTAAAATTTTGCAAAAATGCCTAAGACCATGTTTTAATGCAGTTTTGATTGGTTTGCCCCACTATTGGCTATGCAAAAACTGATTTTTTGCCCTATTTGGCTGCTATTTTGCTCACATGCAAGCCTTAAAATTGTTATTTCATATATTTTACAAAGTTACAGAACTTTAAATGTAACATATATATTTGTTTTATTCATAAATAATGATGTTGCTTTTTTTACTCTCCAACATAAGGCAAGTCTGGCATCTAGATTTTTTATTTATGTATTTTGTTTTTATCTCTATATTTATCCTCCTGAATTGCAGGAAAGCGACGGAGGCGCTATACATAGGGTAAAGCAATTACCCCAACCTGCTTCCAGATATGCCAAGATATTGCTGTCCGCTAGTAATTTAGTAGAGATATTACTGTAATTTAGAACTGCTTGTCAAGACCACCAAGCAGGGGAAAGTGCCGTAAAGTGTCTTCCCCAAGGACACAACAGAATGGTGCAAGTGGGTTTTGAACCAAGACCATGTTGATCATCAGTCCGGTGCTTTAACCACTCGACCACGCTGCCGACAATTTATGTAGCATCAATGATTTAATTGAAGGTTTTGCAGATTGTTGTTATCAATACTTTTAAGAATAAAAAATTGCCAATCCCTAAATCAAAAAGAAGTTGAAATATAATTTTCTTCATACTGTATTTCACACTGTATTACTTTTTACTGTTTCTTACTCTGTTGCACTCAAGGTTATTATTATATTTTCTAATATCAAGTGTTCAACAGGGGCACTGGAAAGCTATTTTGTTGGGAAGGGCAAAATTTAAAGAAACACCTTTTTTCGTTAAAAAAAGGTTTTACAAAGTTGCCATTTTGTGTTCAAAATTATTTTCAGTGCAAAAATCTAGTAATGACTTAAAAAAAGTTATCATTTTTTATCAGTGTCCAAAATCTCCATTTTTATTCCAAATTTTAGGTGATAATTAAAAGAAGATCATCACTCTCAATCAAGTTAATGATCCCTACTTTTGTCCTTAATTTAAGGTGCAGACAATAACCAAAATAATAGCATTAGCATTTACTTTTTAATAACATTTATTTTCAATTGATTTAATATTTTGATCAAGTTTCTATGATTGTAAGGGAAAATCTAACCCAATGCTTCTGTATCTGTGCACCTGCATCTTACCTTTTTGTAAAAGCCAAGGGGCAATTTGGAGGGGTCAAAAAGACAAGGGAGGGCAACTCTTTCCTACCCCTTGCTTCTGGCCCCATGATGTTCAATATTTGTATGGAACAAAAGTATTACCTGTTTGATTTTTTTGCAATTTATTTCAGTTTTTGGCTGACTTCTATCATAGAAGTCAAAGGAATAATTTTTAGTTATAGACAAAGATGAGGCCTTGGACTTGTCATTTTAGCCTGGACCTAGACTTGCTTAAAATTTTTGATGAGTCTGCATTCCTGGTTCTGATAGGTGTTAAATGAAGAATGTAGGCATTTTATGGGATTGATTCAGTTTTGACTCTAGTATTTTTATGCCATCTGCTGGTGTATTTTTAATATTTTATTATAAAATAACTTTTAAAAAATTCTTCAACTTTGAAAAAGTTTTTTAGTGATGTTGTGTCTGTGTGGTTGATTGTGCTTTATGGCAAAAACTACTTTGTATGTGCTGCACCATGAGTTGTTTTTGTTGTGATTTGGGAGTACAGCTGAGTACTGTGCACCAGTCTGGTGTTGCAGCACTTACACTTGCCTCATCAACGGTGTCTTAAATGATGCCTTGCACATAGTCACTGGATACCTGCATCCCACTCCAACAGACCACCTACCCATACTCTCAGACATCCAGCCAGCTAAGCTTTGGTAACTGGAAGTAACACTCTCCTTGGCTTACTGTGGATATCTACGACCCTGATCATATCGTGAATGGTCTTTTAAGTGGGTCCTCAGATGCTTGCCAAGAGAGACTAAGATCTAGATGCACATTTGTGCCAGCTGTGTGGAATCTTTTGAACAAACTTACTGGACTTGGCATCTGCGCTTCTGATTGCACAAACCATAAATGGAATGTGGAGTACTGTGAGAATACTTCCAGGTTCTGGTGTTTTTATACCCAGGACCAGTGCCAGGCCTGTTGGGCTGAGCTTGCCCTGAACAACTTTGGTAAAGCTCAACTGCCTGTGGACTGGTGTTGGGCGATTCCATTTGTCCATGCACAAATGTGGTCTCATTCCTTCACCAAATTGCAAGTGAGGTGCTGCTGAACAAACTGCAGACCACATCCTAATAGTGTGCCCCATACATTGGGCACCACATGGAGCATGAGGTCTGACGGTTTTGGATGAAAAAACTTGATGCTAGCTTAACAACATCACTGCCAGCATCTGATCTGGGCAGTACAACAGCCTGGGGTAGTAAAAGAATAAACTTTTGGCCCAAGTCCTGTTTGTGAATGACTTGGAGTGGATGTCCTTCCAAACAATGACAATGACCACCCTCTGCATATATCACAAGATGAAAACATCTCCATCTCACTTCACTAAAACAATAACAAACTACCAAAAGGCAGATTGGACATCATTAAAACAACATGTTGAAAATCTCATCTCCCATATACCCAACCCTACAAATATCTATGTGGCAAATAAATCTTGTCAAAACAATTCTGCATTTGACAAACTCTTCATCTATAAAGAAAATCAAAACAGCACAAATTGCACTCATTTGCCCATGAATATCTGCAAGCTCATTCAACACCGTATTCACATTTGCAATCAAAATAGGGCAATCCTACAAATCACAGCACATAAACAAACAAAAACATGAACACAAATTAAACATCTGAAAACAACATCTTGACAAAATTGATCACAAATCTGACTCCCTGTGGGGCACTATAGCAAAACTATTCATTAAGAAACCACCTACACAACAGAAGAGAAGCATCAGCTTTGGAACTAAAACATCCATCACTGACAAAGACAAAGTAATAGCTTTTACTTTGTCTTTGTCAGTGATGTTTACAAATTCACAAATGTCCCACTGACAAAATACCACTACTCAAGTATGGTGAACTAAAACAGCACAAACAGCAATTTTCCTAGATCTGATGACACTTGAAACACCTAGGGCCACTTGGCATCAAATACTTTACAAACATATACAACACTGCCTTTAACACTACAACAATATTACATCTTTGGAAATGTGCCACAATCATCCCCATTTGAAAAACCAAACAAAGACTACAATATTGGCACAAGCTATCAACTCATACTTTTTCTATCATGCTTTGCCAAAACACTAAAGAAAATGTTATTACCATTCATAGCAAAAAGCATTTCAGTTATTTTATATTAATATGGATTCTAACACACATATACTACTTTGCACACTTGCAACCAAATTACAAAAAGCTTTAACAATCCATGGCAATATCACACAGTAACAGTAGCTTTTGATATTAGCAAGGCAGTGATACAGTGAACATACACAAACTTGTACCAAAACTTGCACTAACAAACATTCCAAACATCATCATCAAGTTAATAGCCAACTACATTAGAAGATGACATACATGCACTCAATATAATAGCACACTCTCAAAATTCAAACAATATCAGGAGTACCACAAGGTGGTGTCTCCAAAATTATTGAATATTTACATCTCTGACATTCCACACTTCCAAAAGACATACAAATCACAACATATACTGAGGACATAACTATCATAGCATCTCACTTGAAACACCATAAGGCCCAACATCTCATTCAACCATATCTTCTCAAAATCTATGTATGAATAGACCACCACTAATAATTTTCATATAAACACAGACAAAACTACAACTACACTTTTTACACCAGACCCAGATGAATATGGCACAACCCTATCACTTAAATTAAACAGTAAACACTACCAACGACAAAACAACCTAAAATTCTGAAAATTACTTTAGACCCAAAACTGACATTTTCTCAACACATGAATTTACCACCATTAAAGCAAAACAAACAATTAACATTCTGAAAGCACTCATTTTTACCAAGTGGGGTAAACAAAAAGAATTAATTGTATAGCAAACACCATATGGAGTCATATCATATCAAACACCAACATCAAGAATCTGCAAACCATTCAGAACATAGCTTTGCATATTACTACTAGCTGTGTGTGAGACACAAACATTCAACACCTGCATGATGAAACCAGTGTCTTCCCAGTGCACACTCATCTCAAACTCCATGCTACGTAGACTTAAACAACTGACTCAAAAATAAATGCACCCTTTACATGACTCTAATGCACATTCAGATCCACCCAGAAACATAAAAGCCTCAATTTTTCTTAACAAGGAGAACACTGACATTATCATCTTTGAATAAGACATAAAACCTGAAGAATGTAAAGAAAACTAAGCACATTCACGTTACTATCATCTCACATTACCTCAGTTCTGGAAAAAACAAACTTAATAACACCAAACTGTATAACATTTATCATCAGAACAAACATTACCGCATCATATGCATATACGAGGGCTGTTTGAAAAGTAACAGGACTGTGTAAATAATTATTTTATTTGAAATGCCACGTAAAAATTACAACTTGTCCCCTTCAAAGTAATCTCCTTGAGCTCGAATGCACTTTTCTAATCTCTGCTGCCATGCTTCTATGCACTTCTGGAAAGATTTCATTGGGATCGCTCGTAGTTCCTTCATTACGGCTGTTGTTATGGCTTTTGAGTCTTGAAAACGGGTTCCTTTAATGACTCCCTTGAGCTTAGGAAACAAGAAAAAATCACAGAGAGCCAGATCTGGCGAGTAGGGTGGTTGCTCCAGCACGGCAATGTTATTTTCTGCAAGAAATTGTCATATGCTTAAGGCATTGTGAGCAGGAGCATTGTCATGATGAAGCAGCCATGACTTTGTCTCCCACAATTCTCTTCTTTTCTCCCTTACCGAACGCATCAAACGTCGCAAGATGTCTTTGTAAACATTCTGGTTAATGGTTTGGCCCTGTGGCAAGAATTCTAGATGAACAATTCCATGAACATCAAAGAAAACAATCAGCATCACCTTAATTTTGGACTTGAACAGCCTTGCTTTCTTGGGTCTTGGTGAGGATGCACTCTTCCATTCAAGGCTCTGCCATTTGGTGAGTGGATCGTACTCGAAGATCCACGACTCATCACCGGTAACAACTCTACTCAGCAGATCTGGTGTAATTTCAAGTTGTTTCAGGATGTCTTGACACACTTGCACACGATTTTCCTTTTGCCCATCATTCAGCAACCTTGGTACCATTTTCGCACAAACCTTCCTCATCCCCAGATCTTCTGTAATGATCCTCCACACCCTCTCACTATTCATGCTCAACTCATCTGCTATCATTCTAACAGTAAGGTGGCGGTCACTGCGCACTTTTTCTCTCACACGCTCAACATTTTCGTTTGTTCTGTTTGTTGGCCTTCCACTCTTAGGATCATCTTCCACATCCTCTCTTCCCTCTCTGAACCTCTTGTGCCACTCAAAAATCCGAGTTCTTGACATCATAGCATCTCCGTAAACTTCTTGGAGCAAATTGAATGTTTCAGTTGGAGTTTTTCCAAGTCGAACGAGAAACTTCAAGTTGATTCTTTGTTCAATGCTCATTATTTGTTAACAAAAGAAGAAAAAAAAGAAAAAAATATTTACTAAATAAATTATCCCAAAACGAACTACAGTAAAGCACCTTTCAAGAAAAGCCTGTAAAAAAGCATATGGTTGTCACAGAATGCTGAAACTACATTTTTACAACCACAAGACATTGCGCCATCTTAAAAAACAAAGCTTTTATCACTGTTGCAAGTGTTGTTTGTGCAAAGCATACAGTCCCGATACTTTTCAAACACACCTCATATGCAAAGTTACCTACATACAGTAAACCTTGATACTTCCACACCACAATGCCAACTATGCTTAATACATGCACATGACACTAATGATATCTTAATCATAGCCAAGTATTAGCACAACAGTATGTCATTTGTCTTTAGAAAAAGCCTTTGAAAGCAGCCAAGATAATCCAAAAGAAGTAATCTAAATTGGCTTTGACTCTGATTCCTGCTCCACAAAATATGAGCAATTTGGCTTGGCTGTAGCTCCTCCAAAATTAGCTGGCTCCATGGCTTATAACTTTTTTATTTTGTATAAATTGTATTTTATTTTATTTTAGCTCTGGCTTTTAATTCTCCAGCTTATTACTTTATTTTATGTAAATCAATTTACCAAAATTTTTATTCATTTATTCAAATCAAACTTGAGCCATAAAAACTTGATGTTTTGATAGACATCTTTACAGAAAATCAATTATTTGAACATTAAAACAATGATTTAAGAGTGTTTATTTATTTTTTATTTTATCTCTATATTTATCCTCCTGACTCGCAGGAAAGCAACAAAGGCACTGATACATAGGGTAAACAATTACCCTGACCTGCTTCCAGAGATGCTAAGATATTGCTGTCTGGTTGAAATTTAATAGAATATGATTGAAATTTAGAACTGCTTGCCAAGACTGCCAAGCAGGAGAAAGTGTCATAAAGTGTCTTTCCCAAGGACACAACAGAATAATGTGAGTAGGTTTTCAACCCAGACATGTCAGTCACAATCCTGGTGCTCTAACCACTTGATCATGCTGCCAACTACTCAATCATGCTGCTGCCAACTTTAGATATAAAGATAATCATTAACAAGTAATTTTCTAACAACTAGCAAATACAAACAAATGAGAAGCAATTATGAAGTGACGAAAAAATGAGAGAAGCTGCAATAGACATGAAAAAGCAGATTACAACTGACTTAGCTCTAGATTCAATTTTGTTCTACTTAATCTACTGGCTAAATTGTTTTTGCTTATATTTCATTAAACTTTGAGCAAACAGTTATTGCACCATTGCTTTTACAAGTTAAACCAGGTATAAGAAATGAATTATTTTTTGTTGTTTTTGATGTTATTATTATTATTTTATTATTACAAATATGAGCAGAAAAGATGTACTATTTTATATTTTAAATCTTGTAGTTTTTATAATAGTGGTGTAAATATGTTTAACTTAGTCAAGATGATTGACACAGTAAAAATTCCTCCATGGCTTTTTAATGTAGATTTATCTGATGCAGTGAAAGTGGAGCTTAATAGAAGATTTGCAAATAAAGTCATTCACAATATTGGATTATGCATTTGTTTATTTGATGTTTTAAAATATGAAGACTCTTTCATATTTCCAGGTGATGGGTCATCTCATACAAAAGTTCATTTTCGATTCATTGTTTTTCACCCTTTTGTTGATGAAGTATTAGTAGGAAAAATTAAAAGTTGCAGTCAAGATGGTGTTACAGTTTCTTTAGGATTTTTTGATGACATTATTATACCTCCTGAATATTTACAACAGCCTTCGAAATTTGATGATGCAGAGCAAGTGTGGGTTTGGGAATATGTTACTGCTGATGGTACTCATGATTTGTTTATGGATATTAATGAACCAATTAGATTTAGAATTGCTGATCAAACATTTGTAGATACAACACCCAAGTCTGCTTCTGATTCATCTGTAAAAAAAGACACTCAAAGTCCTTATTCTTTAAAGGCTCATATTTCAGAGCCTGGACTTGGCTTGCTAAGTTGGTGGTCCAATTTATAAAAAATTACTGAATATCTAAAGGTGTTCTTCAGCATATATGTTGATGTGCTTTAAATGTTATGGTTTCTTGGTTTATTAACTTTTATTATATGACAGAAAAATTCATTGTAAATGTTAAAGTTGTATTTGATTTAGTATTTATTTAATACACTGTTTAGTGATCTTTTTGAACAGGCCATTTTAATATATCAACTGATTTTGTATTTTATAAATCATTGCCTCTGCATCATAGTTCATGAAACAACAATTTTGTTGGTTAGCACTCTACTGGCATGTTCAAGACCTAACAAATTGTTCTTAGAAAAGTAACAACTTCTTAAAAGCTTGTCATCACTACTCATAGAGATACACCTAACATGAAAGAGCAATCGAGTTACCTCATTGATTTCCACTGTGACAAAATTGAAGATGCTGTAGCACTTCCAAACAATGAAAACAAGCACAAAAACAACCTAATTATAAAACAGCTAGTAATCATTCAATTGAAGTATGTAAAAACTAGACCAAACAAATTAGTTAACTAAAATTGAACTGTTTGAACTACAACTTGACAAAAGAAACTAAATATTTCAACACCATCAAATATTTTTTTATTAAGTATAGAAGGAAAGAATTACCAACATTAGTTTTTAAATTTATGAACCAACTTTCTGCAAACAATTTTTTATTATTCAATTTCAACCTGTAATTGTGCTTTCTCAACCTATTATGGTCAATAGTAATCAATGCTTTGTAAGAGCTGATTGGCCCAGCCAAAGTTTTTTGTAACAAAAGTTAAATAGCTAATCTGTAGTCTGTATGAATTTTGAAGTTATTGAGTTATAAATCATTAGACTTGAACACCCCATGAGTTGGAAAAAGTTGAGGATAATAGGTTTAAAATTTTATTGGTACAATGTAAATGTTTATATTTATTTCCTGTTTTCACTATTTTTTTTTGATTGCACAATATATAATAATAATAACAATGTTTTTCTGTGGACTGCTCTATACTGTGAAATTTTAAAAACCATATGGCCTTTTAAAACCTTTTTTAAAAACAAACTTTTTTTGTTAAACCAAATATTAAATTAAAAAATAATTAAAAAAGCTTGAACTAATTTAAGTATTTTCTGAAATTGGTTTTTGTTTTTTACAAAATAATAAGTGATGATATTAATTAATTTTCCAGTTTTAAATGTTAGCAATTTCATCTCATCTCTGTAAGAAAACCTCTAAACTTGGATATATTTTGATTTTACCTAAAAATTTATAATTCAAATGCAATATCCATACAATTAAACTAATTTTGAGGTTTGTGCAATTAATAAAGTAAGATTCAAAATCAATTGCAAGAAGTTATAGTTGCTTTTGCTTTGTTTTTATCATTGGTTGGCAACTACGATAAAGTATATTTAAAAATTTTAAATCAAATTTGCACCTGTTTGTAATAACACTGGTCAACAAAATATAGCTTTTTTTTCTAAACAAGAACAAGAGCACTTACTTTTGGGTAACAATAAGCTGCTGATTCCGAATCTGGCATCAGGTTTTAGAGATATAAGGGGATGCAAACATTTTGTACTTTATAAATGGCAATATCTCTCCCACTACCACAGCAGTTGTTTAGGTTTTGACGTACTAAACAGATTAGCATGCTGTTATGGTTAATAAGAGATTAACAAACAAGTTTACCATACCAGTGTGGATGTACCGATAGACTGAAAATTGGACAACCGGCCAACTCTTTTTTGTCTATTGTAGTTTTGAAAAACACTGTTTATTAAAAGCCTTGAAACAACCTATTCTTGGATGATCTTAAAAAAAACCGCTAGTTCTACATGAGTAGCCTTAACATAGGTTACTTATGAATAGCCTTAAAAAAGGTTGTTTTAGGTCGCCTTAAGAAAGACTGTTTAAGAATAGCATGCCAAAATATTTGTTTTCAACCTGGGCACCACCTAGTAATGCAATCAATATCAGTTCTAAGATGAAGATTGAAAAATGTTTGGCATATGATTTCCATTTGTATGCATAGGTTGAATCATCATGGTACAACATCCAGCAAAAATCATCCATCATACCCTCATTCCAAACTCCTTGATACCTTTCTTTTGCATTGCATGGATATCTTGGTGAAATCTTTCACCCTGCTCATCACTAACTGCTCCAAGATTTTGAGGAAAAATCTCAAGGTGTGAATGAAGAAATGCAGACACCCCATCTCTTTGTATGCCACATGCAATTCTGCAACACTTTCTTTATCTGAAAGTGACTTGAAATTTTCCAGAAAATTCAAGCAAATTCATTTAAATGCCAAGCGCACAGTTCCAATGTATCTAAAGCTTTTTTGAAACTTTGGGTCTTCAAAAACTTTCCAAATTTGTGGACCAACAAAGATCTCTTTTTTCACTTAGCTTGACTTGGTCGAGAAACTTTTGCAGAGAAATTCAAATCCATTCAAATGGTGTTTGGCCATAGCTTTCACAAAGTTCATCATTAATCCTAGCTTGATAATGCAACAGTGGCATTAAAACTTTATTGGGGTTTACTAAAGAAATGTATTAAATATTTTTTATTCCAGGTACATATGAATTTTTTGTTGGCCATTCTTTTGTTTCATAGTGCTGTGCAATAGTATGACTGTTCCACAAACATGAAAAACAACAATCTTTAGTAAATTTCCCATGCAATTTCATTAACATTCCAATGATCTTAAGGTCCACTTGTAGTCAGAATAGTGGATTGCATTCAACAAGATTTCGATCTTGTCATAAAATTCTTTTACTTGGGCAGAGCGTGCAATAGGAATGGAGGCTTTGAATGCTGAAGAAAAGCCCCATTGCATTTTTTGTAGTAACTTACTTTGACATCTTTTTCAACCATATTTCATTCGTTTAACCTTGATGCAAGGAGTTTTGGTTTTTTCCTTAGAAGATGTAAATCTCTAATTAGGTCATTTAGATATTTATGTAAAAATAAAATGCGATCTTCTCTGGCATTATACTCAGAATTTGTAGAATTAACAGAAATCAATTCATTGTAAGTGTCTTTATTAGCACTGCAATCAATAGCATCAAGCCCATCTTGAGGAGGCACTGGTGGTAATATTGACTCATTATGAGGAATTGCTGTTCTTGCTGAATCTAAATTGGGATATGCTATTTTGTCTCTCTGTTTAAAGAAAAAGCCCTATGTTCCTGACAGTGATCTTTGTGTTCACACCAAATCATTGAGATGGCAAATGACATAGAAGAAGACTGTTCATTTAGCTAGTTGTGCAAAGCATTTCTTGTATATTTTATGAGGTGCCCAGGTTTTGTCTTGGTCATCTAATGGGCAACCAAATATATCATATACATCTTCTTGATATCCTGAGTGATATTCCTTCGTTATTATTTGCTCATAAACTTTCAAGCAAAATCCATCAGGATGCTTCAAGCACTTTCTAGGCATTATAAATATATTTGGAAATTTTGAAAATACTATTAACGTAGGCCCAGGGTCGTAACTATCGCTGGTGCAGTTGGTACAATGCACGCCAGCACGAGGGAGCTTCACTTTGCTACATTTTTTTTGTAAAATATTTTCGTTAAAAGCTCAAGTAAACTTATTATTATTAAATGTTACACTTCATCAATAATTTTAATTTATATTTAACCATCTAATTTATTTGAAGTATTTCTTAATATATTTAAAGTTTCAATTGCGACGTAATCGGTATGCTACCCCCCACTTAAGTCTGTTTAGTAAAATAAGTTTAAGCTATAATGATCATATAGCATTATGTTTATCCGCTTTATTTTACCTTGTAATTGTTAATAAGTTTTGCTTTATGACGTAAGTCATACATAATGTCACTTAATGGTTTCAAGATAATTCTATCATTTTCCACCAGTCCAGTAACTTAATAGTGTCACATGTTACATAACTTGTTTACCAGCCTTTTAAATTGGTGCTTTGCGACGTAACAGTAACTGTCTGGCTGGCTTGTATCGTCGTAAAATAATTAATTAAGAAAATATAGTATCTTTTCGAAGTTGGTTAATTTTTTCTGGTAAATTTTGGCCGCTTCATAAAAATTGGCAAATTCGTAATTTGTGCCGTGAAAGTCAGCATTTTGTTGTGTTACTGTTTTGCCTGTGTGCCAGGAGTTAGAGTTTTAAGCGTTTGTGAGATCTAACGCCTTAGTTTGTGAGAATAGTGATTATTCTATTGAATAAGCTACGTAGATTTAGTTTAGCCATCAGGTGCTAGACGTAATTCTATTAGTGAGTGATCAGATTTGTGATTTCTGTTAATAAACTTCTTTTGTTGAAAGAATTTGTGATTTAAGTGATTGAAAAGTCAGGTTTAAGCTTTCTATTTGAATCGTTTTTGCTAGACATACCGTAATCCTTACGCTCGCAGCAGTACTATTTCGTAAGCCAGAAAAACAATAACAAAGAGAGTTTGTTACATTAAAGTTTGCTAAACATTGTCTAAATTTTATTAAACTTTTTAGGTTTTGAGTACCAACATTGTAAAACTCTAGTTGACTGCAATTTAATATGAAATGAAATTATCAAAGCGGACACAAAAGAGACAAGCTAAGAGGAGAAAAATAATGGGGCAGCCAGAAACTCTCGTCGATTGAGTTTGTGGCTAACTCGACCAAAAACATCCAAAGCGGATGAGCAAGACGTAATGAAATGCTTGACTCGCATTCACATAATACTTACCAGCACGAAGCCAAAGGAAAGAGATGAAGCTATGGTAGTAAAGAAACAGATAAAAAACTTTGACTTTGTATGCATGCTGGTTTTGCAATGCAAGATTTTGCAGATCGGCAACATTCCTTCGAAAGCTATGCAGTGTAAAACAATTGACTTAATTTCTGCCTATAAACTTCTGCAAACTGCTGCTGAAGACATTGCTCAACTTAGAAGGAGTTTTGACGCAGTACTAAACGAAGCTTCCACTATTGCCTCTACATGGGGTTTGCCAAGACAGTTTTTAAACAAAAGAGCAAAGAAAACAAAAGCCTACTTCGATGAAATATCCAAAAGAATAACGATCCTAAGAAGCGATTTTGCATAACTGTATTTCTTCCGATGATGACTTTCTTGCCAACTAATTAATCGCTTTGAAGGAACAAAATCGGTGGTGACGTCATATCAAGTTTTGGAACCAAGTTTTCTATCAAATGCTTCTCATCTGGATCTTGAGGTTGAAGCAAGAAAATTTTTTAACAAATTTTCTGATAACTTCTCTCCGTTGTTTCCTAGCCAAATGCTCTCCATCGAAACGTCTTTAGAGAAAAGATTGCCCATTTAAAATCTGCTAAAGAAATGGCTTGTTTTTTGATTGTTAAAAATGCATCACTTGCCACAACTTATCCTGACGTTTGTAAGGCATACATGATGTACATGACAGTACCTGTAACAGTTGCTACGGCAGAGAGGTATTTTTCTAAACTCAAACTGATCAAAAACTTTCTTCGAAGCTCCATGTTCAAAAGAGAGACTTAGCGGTTTGGCTCTGCTATCGATAGAAAATGGACGAGCTAAAAATTTCGATTTTAGAAAAGTTATCCAGCAGTTCGCTAGTGCAAAAGCAAGACGGAAAAATTTCAAGTTTCCAACCATTCCCAAGTAAATTGTGGTACCGGTAGCTTGCTTAATATATTTTGTTTTATTAGTTTGTGTCTTTGTGGTGATGTCAGTGTATTGTAGGTAAATTCTTTTTGGGTTGAACAATTTATCCGCATTGCATAGCACATCTCCACTTTGCTGAAATATTGTTAATAGTGCTCACAAAAACCTTGCCTCAAAAGGTTGCACATAATTTTTTTTTGTCATTATAAAACGATTTTGGTTTGGGACGTTTATTTGATTAAACTTTTAATTTGCACGGTTCAACATAATTTTTGTGATTGCAGTCTTTTCAAATCGAAATAATGGCATAGCAAGAATTTCGTTGGGGCAAGCTGCAATAATTTTATTTTAATTATAGCTTTTCATTTGCAGGCACAGTAAACTTAGCTTTAGCCCCTTTTACCTGTTCCAACTGAATGCTTTTTTGATTTATTATTTCAATTGAAAATTTTTTCTATAACCTGGAGTCGTCAATAATTCCGTGTTAAGAAAAGTAGCTCAAATGAATATTAAGTACAGAAAAAATGGGGGCCCCATAATAGATGTTTGCACCGGGGCCTCACCTGATGAAATTACGGCCCTGCGTAGACCTACCTATTTTACGTTTGTAGAAATAAATTAAAATAACATTCTGCCATGTATTGAATATATTATTCCCTCTTGTGCCGGCCTATGCTCAAACGTTTATACATGCTGACCAGTGTAATTTAAACCTATTTTTTAATTTCGTCAAGATGTTTATGAAAAATATTTGAGATTTTCAAAATTTAATAAAATTAATGTGTTGTAGCGCAAAGGAAAAACAGTTTTATTTAAATATAATTTCAATCCAAATGAAATGATACAATACGATTCGAATTATGCGATGATTGCGTGATCCAAAATGAAGTTAAATTATGCGAGCGATGCGTGTGAGGTGATGCGATTTTAAATTGTTTTTTACTTCCCAATAACTTCAGCAACTACAACAAATAAATCGTAACAGTCTTCTTCCTAACAGTCTACTATAAATCACTTAAACCCAATTCTTTTTTCACGATAACTCACTGTGTCACTGTGAAATGCAAAAAACGATTTACTATAAATAAGGATAAAAAACGTTGATTAAAGATAATTAATTATTGACAAAAGAATGCGCGCTGAAAAGAAAAGACTTAATTAAAGCAAACAGAAGGTAACTAATAACACAGAATCATGAATAACAGAAAGCGGTTCGAAACTCAGGTAAAGCTTGCTGTAACATATTCCCCGCAATGTATGAACCCCATCGTACATTCAACCGCACTTACAGCAAGCTTCAAACACAAACAATAACACTAAAAAACAGAAAAGAAATCCTATCATAAGAAACACACTAATATTAAGTAGCGGCGTCAACAATTTTATATAATTTCGTTATCGGTCGTCGGATCGTGCTCCTTGAAGCCTTCACCAAAACTTGGCGTACGCGATTTTGAGGGTCTGGGAATAACTCCACAACTCTTCCCAGTGGCCGCTTGCCTCTTCCTCTTGGTGAATTTTCATTGTACACCTAATTAATTGGTGAATTTTCATTGTAATTAAAATGTGGGTTTACTTGGCGTCAGTCTGCATTTGGAAAGTTCGGACATGAATTGATTTTTCGCTGGAGCATTTCTTCTTTTGCATTGAAAGCATTGGCCAAGGACTTTTCTAACTGTAGCAGCTCCTTTAATTATCCAATATTTTTGCCTTAATGACGACCAAGTATGAGACATTCCAGAGTGTCCAATAGTTTCATGATGATCTTGTATAATTAGTTTTGTTACATGGTGATGACTAGGCAATATCATTGGATGTCTTATTGAAAACGGTAATTCAGCTTGGTCAATCCTGCCACCAACACAAAGAATACCTTGAAACAAGCATGGATTTAGTTTCCGCAGCGAATTTGAACAAACATTTTTTTTGTTGCGAAGAGCATTAATTTCTTTCTCAAATACTTCTTGTTGCACACAATGGATAATAGCATGCTCAGTTCTTTCCAAATCAGAAACAGTTAATGAATTTTTAACATCCATCTTTAAGAGATAATTTTTAAATTTTAATAACCCAAGCAAGTGAACGTTTAAGCTGGTACTATGACAAATATCGCAAAAATCGGTCAGCCAAATAGTCAGTTGTTTTCAATTCAGTTGTCAGTACGCTATTTACTTGCCCTTTTAGAACTGAAAACTCTTTTGGTAAACTAGGTAGCTTGCAAGGAGTGACGAGCCACTTATCTTCAGAACATTTCGAAAAGTCAGGGCCATTTATCCAACAAGAACTTTGCTTTAGTTTTGACGCTGCTGGACCTCGTGTAGCATCATCAGCTGGATTTAGATCAGAATTCACATACCTCCATTGAGTTGGTTCAGATAAATCATCAATTTTTGCCAAGCGCTTCGCTACAAACGTTGGAAGCTTTTTAGCGCTATTGTGGATCTTGAACAGAACAGTCATCCAATCTTTCCAAAAGAAAGTGTCCCAGTTAGGTTCGTTCAACTCTGATAACATCATTTTATTTAATTTAACAGCCAGAGTAGCGGCTTCTAGTTCCAATCTAGGTATCGACATAGACTTAATTGGAGCAAGTCTAGCTTTACCGATTAAAAAGTTACATGAAACTTTACCACAAATGTTGTGAACTCGTATGTACGCGACGACTCCAGCATAGGCGCCTTTCGATGCGTCAGCGAAGAAATGCACTTGCACGCTTTTCAAAGAAGAGGTATCTAAAAAAAATCGATTCATTTGAAGACATAAAATTTGAGGCAACTCTGTTATCCACTTCTTCCATGCATCGGCAGGGCGATCAGGTATCGGTTCATCCCAGCCTAGACCAAGACGACATAAATTCTGAAGAATCAATTTTGCTTTAAGAACAACGGGTGCAGCAAATCCGAGAGGATCGAAAAGAAAACTTACTACAGACAAGACTCCTCTCCGTGTCAATGGTCTTTGATTGATGTTTACATTAAACCAAAAGCAGTTATTTTCAAAGTCCCATTCTACTCCAAGAACCTTTTGTACACCATCGCCAATTTTAGTAACATCCAGAATTAGGTTGTTTTTACTTACTTGTGAAATCTTTGATAAAAACCTCTTGTTCCGTTCTTAAAAATCGCGCACACTTTATATTTTCACAATCTCATAAAAAATCTTTTTGATTGCGCTTTGGTCCGGCTCAGGTGGCCGAAGAAATAACGGTTTGATAATCAATTTAAATATTTTACATTTATTTATCAGAAATTGGCAACACTGTCCTCATTGTTATAGTAAATTCTAGACTTTCCGCATGACTTGTTTTCACTATGATGCAATATTGCTTGTTTGTGAATCGCTGGATCTGGCAAGATGATGCAATATTGGGTGATTGTTGTTTTTAACCTGAATTTAAAGAACTTTCGAGATACATGTGACCGAGTGATATAAATAAGGCGCGCTCGGAAGCATTATTATTGATTCGATTATGATAGAATGTTACGTGGTGATAAATCGGTATTGGAAATTTTGTTAGCTTTGTGAAATCATAGTTTTTTAAACGCAATTCTCTAGTTGTTTACGTGATTGCTGAACAAGTAAGCTACTGACCCTGTATTTGCTGTTGATTGTATACTATTTTGGGCTCCTAAGTTGATTGGAGCATAATTTATTAATAAAGAAGATTAAGAATTTTATCTTGTAAACAGCCAGGATTGCGTTATCGGTGAGAGCCTTTCATAACAGGCACCGAACAAGTATAAGATTAAATCAATTTCTACAAAAAATTTCAAAAACTAAAATTGGTGAAACTCTACAAAATTTAAAAAACTTTTTACCAGCGCAACACCTCTTTAGAATTACTTAACCACTTAGTCAAATGAAACCCGCCTTTCTTTAACAATTCAGTTAGTTGAACGCTAAGAGTAATTGCTTCATTGACGGAATGAAGAGACTTTAACCAATCATCCATATAAAAATTTTCTGCAACCGTTTGGACAATTTCGTCAGAGTACAAATGTGCATTATCTTTTGCCGTTTGTTGCATAGCATAGTTTGCACAGGTGGGAAATGATGTAGCTCCAAATACATGGACAGTCATGCAGTATTCTAACGGTGAAATTGAAGTATTTCCGGCCGGCGCCACAAAAATCTCAAATATCTTTGGTCTTTTGGATCAACACAGACTTGATGATACATGGCTTCTATATCTGCAACAAGTGCAATTTTTCCTTTTCTAAAACGAGAGAGGACTTCTATTAAACTATTTAGTAAGTCAGGTCCGGGTAATAATTGTTCGTTTAATGAGGTTCCGTGTTGACGAGCTGCGCAATCAAAAACGACTCTTATCTTGTTTGATTTGCGTGGATGAAATATTGCGTAATGAGGCAAATACCAACAGTCTTCAGCATCGCGACATTTTTCCTGATTGGTGAGCGGTCTTGCATATCCCTTTGCAATATAATTTTCCATTGCAGTAGTGTACATATTACTAAACCTTTCATCTTTTTGCATTCGTCGTTTCAGAGTTTGAAGTCTTTGTAAAGCTTGTTGATGATTACTTTTCAAATTTGGTGCTCTTGGACACCATAACAATTCAACTTGATAATGACCGTCTTTATATTGCTGCGATTCTTCCCATATTTTCATTCCGTATCGATCATTTTTTGACATACCTACACCTAAGCAAGACAAAGTAAGCACGTTATCCAGCTTCCACAGACATTTGACTTGTTTTTGTAACAGATCATTGGTTTTTCTGACAAAATTTAGGTTCAAGTTGTGGTTAGGCTTACCAATAGTACCGGCTAATATCGACCAACCCAATATTGTTCTAACAGCGAATGGATCTCCTCTTCTTCCGTGCCGTTTGTCAAGAGTCCAAAACACTTCCGGATTGTCCACACCAGTAAGAAGTTGGACTTCTTGAGCTCTTACATCTGGCAGTTCTAATCCTTGCAGATGCGGCCAATGAGTCAAATCATCTTCAGTTAATTTAGGATTAGGTCGAATTGGTAACTTATCAACACAGTAGACATTTTTTAATTCAATAGTTTTATTACTTGTAACTGCCAATATTAATAACTTAGCCTTTCGTCCATTGCGTTGTTCGGAAGTCTGGTTCACTGTTGTAATAGAATAGCTCGTCTTCTCTCCACTAATTCCAAAGCTCTCGAGCAAACGTCCATTAAACAAAGTGGTCGTAGCACCTTGATCCAAAAATGCCAACGTTTCAACAAAAGATTTTTTGGAATAAACACGTACAGGAACAATATTCTTGATTCGGACTTGATTCCTTTGAAATACTAGACGTCATACCAACTGTACTTGGATTAGACGTATAGCGTGTGATTGGTCTTCTTCTGCATGCTCAGGCTTCCAGTCTCGAAGCAATAAATGATGTTTCCTTTGACATGACTGTTTTTTAGTCTTTCGCTGCAACCCTATTGTAGAATTGTTGGAAATTATTGATTATTATTATATTTTTGAAATGTAGTGTTGTATGTATATTTCCGCTTTGTCTACAATGAATAAACAAACATTGATTGATTGATTGATTGATTGACATCCTTCCACCGTACACGAACCATCGTTTCTGCAAAACCGAGCAATATGCCCCTGTTTAAAACAAAAATCACACAATTTATTTTGTCGCATGAATGCAATCCTCTGGTCGAGTGGTTTCCGACGAAATTCGAAGCAATCTCGTAGGTAGTGATTCCTGAAACACAAATAACATCTTTTAGTTTTAGTTTGTGGCATGAGTAGTAAATCTCCTGAAGCCTTTTGGCTTTTGAGCAACAAATCTTGCGTAGGACGACTTCATGAAGTTTTAATTCTCTAAAGGTAAGTTCACATTCTTCGAGATCACAAGCTAAGTTAACTAGACCAATCTCATTATTAGTGTCAATCTTAGTATCGCTGTGCAACTTGTCAATGAATGCTCTTGCTATCTGATTCTTTCTTCCAAAGTTATCTTTTAAAATGGACTTTGCATGCAAATAATCTTTTTGTGGGTCTAGTATTAAACAAAACTCTATTAGTTTTTTCGGCTCGCCTTCACAGTGTTGAATTAACAATAACAAACGTCTATTGGAATTGTTAATTACACTTTCGACATTTGCTTCGAAAGTTTTAATGAATCGGATAAACTTGTTGGGTCTCCAGTAAAGTTTAAAATCTCGATTTTAGGAAGATCTATTTCACTAGAACAAACTTTTGTACATAACGGCATAACGGTAGAGACTGGTTGTGCTAAATTTAAGCTAGCTTCTTGTTGATTCAATGTTGATGGAATATACTTCGGAATTGTGTTGTGATCTGGTCCTTCTAATCGAGCTTGATTCTCAAAGGTTGGGAAATGAGAATTTTGCAAGTCCCATTTAATTTGGGGCTCCTGAAATTGCGCGTTTTCTCCTCTAGTGGTAAATAACCTCCGCGTTCCACTTTTTCCTCTATAACTTGACGCTCGAGAGATACTTCCTCCAATTCTTAACGTGCTTGCAGCAACTCTAAACTAAACCTTTTTTCTTCAGCTTTCTTCTTCATTTTTTCTTTCATTACTTCTATTTGCTTGTTCATTTCTTCTTGCATCTCTCTTTCAAGGCGTTGCTTCTGCTTTAAATGTTTTAATTTCAACTTGGCAAGTTCTTCTTTAGCTACTAATTTTGTCTTCAATACACTGCTCGATTGAGAGCCACTCTTACTACTTCTCTTTCCTGTTGACGTGCGAGATCTCAGTGTACATGGGCCGGAGACAATGTTGGAAACCTCCTTTTCTGACATCTTACCTGAAAAATAGACAGAAACTCGCTCGTCAAAGGCAGACCTACAGGCGTAATGCTGCTTTAAAGCATTCTCCAAGAACTTCTTTCTCTCTTCATTGGTTTCTTTTAAAGCTAAACGTTCCATCTCAGCACAAACACAATTAGCTGACAAAATGTTTGCTTTAATCAAAAATACGTCTTCATTATCAGCTATTAAACAATCGACTTTAGCATAGAGTTCCTCAAGACGCTCCTCTAAATCTTCAAAAGTCTTTCCTGTGGCAGACATTTTCTTTATCGTAGTCTTGTTTTGTCTTTCACTTCTTTAAAAAACAATTTAAAATTTTCTTTTGTTGTAGCAGACTAGAAACGTTTAAAATGCGCAAAGGAAAAACAGTTTTATTTAAATATAATTTCAATCCAAATGAAATGATACAATACGATTCGAATTATGCGATGATTCCGTGATCCAAAATGAAGTTAAATTATGCGAGCGATGCGTGTGAGGTGATGCGATTTTAAATTGTTTTTTACTTCCCAATAACTTCAGCAACTACAACAAATAAATCGTAACAGTCTACTTCGTAACAGTCTTCTTCCTAACAGTCTACTATAAATCACTTACAAACCCAATTCTTTTTTCACGATAACTCACTGTGTCTCACTGTAAAATGCAAAAAACAATTTACTATAAATAAGGATAAAAAACGTTGATTAAAGATAATTAATTATTGACAAAAGAATGCGCGCTGAAAAAAAAAGACTTAATTAAAGCAAACAGAAGGTAACTAATAACACAGAATCATGAATAACAGAAAGCGGTTCGAAACTCAGGTAAAGCTTGCTGTAACATAATGTGTTTCCTTATTTTTGAAAAACCTAAATTGTAAAAAATTAAATCATTTTATTTTGTAAAGTGCAATAACTTGAAAATAGCTGTGCCAACGTTGAGCCAAGAAAATGCTTTTCAATGTTATGTATTATTCTTTTCTCTTGCTCAATTTTTCATTTTGTGATTGTTTAAAAAAGATTATACTAAGCACACACTGAGTGAATGTTAGAACAGTGTTTCTTAACTTTTTCGGTATTTATCAAAATTTGGTTGAATAATTTTGCTATAATTATAAATCTGCTATACTCAATACAAAAACATCAAAAAAAACAATTTAATTTTAATGTAAGCAATATTTACGCAAATCATTAGTGTGATTTTTGCTATTGTTTTTGGTCTACAATTAATGAAATACGAGGTGCAATTTTGGCGATAGTACAACGTAGATCGGAATCCAGATCTAGTAATTTGTTTTAAGCTTTTAACAGCAACAACACTTGAAAAGACTCACTCACAGAGATATGTACAGAAGAACACAGTTAACAATGCTAGTGGTTTCTTGCAACTTTTGGATAAGCTTTCTCCATTATCACCCACAATTTTTTCAAGCTTTCATCTTTAAAGGAAGCTTTAACAGTTGGATGATGGATCATGTCAGTGGTGTGCGGTCGGAGCATGCAAGTCATGCAATGCATGACCAACGAAGTTTCCTAAATACAAAAAAAATTATATCTATCAATAACCTAAATAATATATATAAATATATATTCGTAGCCGTATTTGGCGGAGGACAAAGGGGGAAGTGACAAGAAAATATTGGGGCAAAACCAGAATTTTTCGGACAGCGATATGAAAAATTGGGCAAAATCAGGAATTTTAGGGCTGGGGCAATGATCAATTGCAAAAAATAGTTACCAAATTTAGTTAACACCATGATTTTGGGACGAAAATTGGTTTTCATCCTAGAACCTCAGATAAATTTTTTTGGTCCTATCCGTAAAGCACTAGAAAATAATAATCTGGGAAAATGTCACATAATTTGGGCAAAACTTTGTTGCCTCCCCAAAATTTTTTTGCCTGGTACGCTTATGGATTCAGTGAATAGGCATACCAATTGCATGACCAGCCTCAGTGGTCACCGTACGCCACTGGATCATGTACAGAAATTCTTGAATACTTTTATCTTCATTTCGATCCAGAAAATCTTCAATTAAAACTCTGAAAGGGTTCCTTGTTAATGTCATCAAAAGTGCGTCGTATCTAACGTCAGGTAAATAATGATGAAACTCTTTAATTAAGCTTTTTAAGTGTGTGACGGAGTCGAAAACTGCCTCGTCCTTCCAGCTCCGCACAAACGCGATTCGCAACCAGCACCAGACTTTATGATTTATTTTATTTGAAAACAAAACAATATTGCGGCGCTAGTCGGAAACGGTTTTCTGAACAATATAACACAAATTAGTTTCAATACGTAGCACATTGTCTACCAACTTAACAACGATGTTGGGCGGACGAGCAAAGGATATCAAACTACCAAATTTTCTACCAAAAGTAGACAACGTCCAAAGGGACAAATATAGCAGCCAAATCAATCTAAAAGATTCTGTACGAAATGCCAAATTACAGCCAGCTCAAGTCGAAAGTGTCGAAGGCTCACCACAGCCGCGCGAGAACGCACTAAAAGGTAGCGCTGATTATTCAGCGCTAATACAAAAGGCGCTCTGGTTCGAAACCCGTACCCAACACCTACTTCGCAAATATTTTACGCGAACGACGTAACAAAGTGTTCAACAGTTTCACTTTGAAAAATATTGTTGATACCATTGGTCTCACTTATTTTGTTCGTCATTAAATACAATGCTACTTTCTGCCCAGATTATATTTTTGTTTTCCAGAGTTTTAATTTTGCAACAAAAGCAGCAATTTTTTCTCTTAGCCCCAGTATATTTACATCGACACCTTGCAACTTGAGGTTTACTTCATTCAAATTAGAAAACATGTCTGCTAAAAATGCAAACCTGATTTGGAACATTACGTCAGAAACGTTCGTCTTCAGTTTTACAGTCTTCACTTTCAATTGTCGTTTATGTTATATTTCAAGAAATTTACTAACCTCTGGCAATTGGCATAGCCTACTTAATGTATGGCTTCACATGTTACATTTTCCATCAAAAATCTAAGCGGCCGATGTTTCTTTGCAAATGTGCGCGAAACAAAACTCCCAAGAGAACGTTTATGACGAAACGTTAAGGCAATAAAAAAGATTGAATCAGCCAAATCTTCTCAGCTACAATTTTAAGACATTAAAGCAAATATTGAGGCCAATAAAAAGTTAAAGTCATCTAATTCTCACTGTTATTGATTTTTATAGGTAGTTTAATAAATAACATTTGCAAAATCACTAGAAAAGTCAGTTGCTGCAAACTTTCTAGACCAGTGTTTCTCAAAGCTCCCTAAGGAGGAATTTAAAATCTCCAAGGAGGAAAAATCACTAGGGGAGGAATCAGGGAGGAATTTAAAAATTTCACTACAATGTAAGTGAGGCAAAAAAATTGGTACCGGTATTTATAAGTTACCTTTAAACAGCCTGTATCAAATTCCACATTTGCCTAAAACTTTTACTTTATGATGTATTTCGCTTTCATTATCTATTTCAGATCACGCTAAATCTTTCAACTTTTTATGTTTGGTGATAATGATTTCGACCCTTTGTTGCCTACTTATATGCTTATTTATAGATAGTAATACTTAGTTATTATAGATATTAACAATAGCAAAAACACGGGAATAAAAACAAGGTTAAAAGCCCTACAGACTGTTTCACCCATAAAAGGGATCATCAGGGGTATCTAAAAAGTAAAATAAAATAAAATAAAATAAAACTGCCAGAAAGAATAGAAAACAATAGAAAAAAACAAACAATAGAAAAAACTGAAAAAACTTTAAAAATTTTAAAAATTATAAAAAAAAAAATTATAGAAAAAAATTTTTTAAAAGGTTTTAAACACTGTAAACGCTTATTAGGTCGGAACCTTACAGTGTTTAAAAACGTTTACAGTGTTTAAAATCTTTTAAAAGTTCCGACCTAATAAGCGTTTACAGTGTTTAAAACCTTTTAAAAAAACTTTTTTCTATAATTTTTTTTTTTATAATTTTTAAAATTTTTAAAGTTTTTTCAGTTTTTTCTATTGTTTGTTTTTTTCTATTGTTTTCTATTCTTTCTGGCAGTTTTATTTTATTTTATTTTATTTTACTTTTTAGATACCCCTGATGATCCCTTTTATGGGTGAAACAGTCTGTAGGGCTTTTAACCTTGTTTTTATTCCCGTGTTTTTGCTATTGTTAATTTAAGCTCTAACTTTGTTATTGAGCACTTTAGAAGTACTGATTTTCATACGGTTTTAGTTATTATAGATAGATAGATATACTTACCTATATGCTTATAGATTGTAATACTTTAGTTATTTTATTTTTACGGTAATTATCAATCAACCCAACCATCGAGGCACATTCCAGTGTTTCCTGATGCCGGTCCCAAGCCCGGATAAATGGAGAGGGTTACGGCAAGAAAGGCATCCGCGGCGTAAAAATTTTTGTCAGATAATACAAATACGTTATTTTGATAAATCCATACCGGATCGGTCGCGGCCCGGGTTACCAACAACCGTATCAGGTGTTGCACGGCAGGGCACCTGTGGAAATTATGCTACTGCTGGGCTTAGTGAAAACAAGAGGAGGAAGGCGAGTGAAGAAACAGCGGGAAATGCGGAAGGGGAAACGCACATTTATAAGGGTAGGTACCTTAAATATAGGAACAATGACAGGAAGGGTAGAGAGGTGGCAGACATGATGGAGCGAAGAATGTAGATACACTGTGCCTACAGGAAACAAAGTGGAAAGAAAATAAAGTGATGAACATTGGAGGTGGCTGCAAACTATTCTACAACGGAGTTGATGGAAGAAAAAAAAAGATAGGGGTAAGGGTGAGGGAGGAGCTGGTTAAAAGTGTCTTGGAAGGGAAAAAGATGTCAGACAGACTAATGGTCATGAAACTGGAAGAAAAAAGGTCAATACTAAACATAGTAGCCTACCCGTACAAAAAAATATCCCGGTAAACCGGAATAAACGTGGAAAACCCAGGATTTTACCGGGATCATTCTGATTAAGTCCCGGTAAACCCAGAACAAACTTGTAAAACACTGGCCTCCAAATTAACAACCTGGTATACCATAATAAAACTTGTTCATTTTTTAAAGATATTATTGTCTATGAAATATTTACCGCGAAAAACTAGGATTTACTGGGATTACTTTAATTAAATCTTGGTAAACCAGAAAAAAACTTATAAAATACTGGCCTCCAAATTAACAACCTGGTATAACATAAAAAACTTGTTGAAATTTTTAAGATATTATTGTCTATAGAATATTTACCGCGAAAAACCAGGATTTAACCGGATTACTTTGATTAAATCCTGTTAAATCAAGAAAAAAACTTGTAAAATACTGGCCTCCATATTAGCAACCTGATAGGGGAAGTAGGGGACCAATGGAGCCAAATCAGAACTTTTTAAAATCACTTTATACACATTTACAGTTGTGAATTAAGAAAGTCTTTACATAATTTGATGGACTATGCTGTACTTGTATCATACAAGATTTAAACATTTTAACAAGTATTGGTTGTATTGTTTACGTATAAAAAATGTCACTCAATTGTCCCATAGCCCCCTGGGGATGGGGACCTATGGACCAAGATTTTTTATAGAATAATCACTAGGCATTTAATAAAAATAATTTGAATTTAGCATTAAACTAACAAATTTTTCTGCGTTTTTAATGTTTACATTATATATTTTGAAGAAAACCAATTTTATTTTCAAGAAATTGAGAAAATAAAAATATAAATCTGATTACACACTTGCAAATTACCCTCCAAAGTTTTTGAGATTTCCTTCAAATTTAAAAATTCCGGGTAGATGTTTCGTTGTTGCACAAGATTTTGGTTCTGGTAAGATACAAACTATGTCATTGCCTTTAATTGATCCTATTTCATCTATTTTGGTAAAAAAAAATTCTCCAGTAATTTTCTGAGAGCGTTTCATGTAGCCTATTTTACCTCAAAGTCACCATCATCATCTGGTCCATCCATAAGGGCTATAATATGTTACTGTTTATACTTGTTTTCTTCTATAAATACTTTCTTAATGATGTAATCGCCTACTGTAACAAGATTTACCAACGGTTCATGTTCACTATTTTCTTCAATTTGTGTATGCCAATGATTATTGTTTTTCCTCAGTTTATGATTCGTCGTTGTAGTCATTATCAGCATAAAGCGACATTGCCAACTCGCTATTGCTATTGAAAGAAGATAGTTTTGCTTGTTTAGTACAAATTGGAAAATTTACGTTTTTGGAAAAACTAGCTGGACCAAAAGACCAGTGTCCCAAAGGTCCCTAACCCCTAGTGGACCATAGGTCCCGTGCAGCCATTTTTGATTCTATCTTCATTGTTTCAATAACGGTTAGAGTTGCACCTAAAACTGTATTAGTTACTGTAAACAACTAAACTAAGCTGTGGAAACAAGTATAAACACTTTTTAAATCTTCTTGCTACAATACCTTAAATACAAAATTTAAATGACCACTCTTTTTTACAATCAAACCTTAAAAAACAACTTTTTGCTTTACAATGAATTTGCTGTTGTTACTCAAATCAGCATGTGCTATTAAAACCAAATGAGATTGCAGTTCCAGAACTGAAATTGCGTAACTTATTGCATACCAATAGCAAAATAAACCAATGGTTTCATAGGTCCCCTAGGTTTATAGGTCTCCTACCTCCCCTATTTGGGATCAACGGTGCAAGAAAGTGGTAGTTGTGAGAGGGAGATAAAAAGGAGAGTGCAGGCAGAATGGAACGGATGCCGAAAAGTATCGGGAGTAATCTGTGACAGGAGGTTACCAAGCTAGAGTAAAAGGAAAAGTGTACAGTTCAGTGGTGAGACCAGCAATGGTGTATGGACTTGAGACGGTGGCGGTCACAAAGAAACAAGTGAAGAGATTGAAGTTGCAGAGATGAAAATGTTGAGGTTTGCTATGGGAGTGACGAGAAAAGATAAGATTAGAAACGAGTACATCAGGAGTACAGTTAAGATAGAACGATTAGGAATGAAGATGAGAGAGGGAAGGATGAGGTGGTATGGACATGTCATGAGGAGAGACCAAGAGTATGTAGAAATTAAGAAGGGTGATGGAAATAGAGCTACCGGGAAAGAGGAAAAGAGGGAGGCCGAAAAGAAGATATCTGGATGTAGTGAAAGAGAATATGGGGTAAGTTGGTGAGACGGAGAAGGACAATGGAAACAGGACGCTGTATGGGGAACATCATACGTTGTGGCAATCCATGATCAAAGGGAAAGGCCGAAAGAAGAAAAAGAAGTCTTCTCGTTTACAATCACTAGTTTTATCGAATGTAAATTATATAAAGTGGTTATATTAATAGTTATAAAATTATTTTAAAAAGCTTTATAAGGAACCAAATATTTTGATGGTTTATTGGTCCCACATTTACCCTACTTGCATTTTAAAACCAGTTAACATTATCAAAACAAACATTCAACAACATTACCATAAATTTTTTTACCTGAATTTTCTTCACTGGCAATTCGAATCAAAAATTATTTTTTAAGTATTTAAAACGCTGCAATCTATCTGCTATATAAAAATTGTATAGCGGATAGATGTTACTATTTGCAGCATGTGTAGCAGATAGATTTGCGATGTTACAATTTATTTAAAAATTTGTTGTAAAAAGCCTAAGGCATTAAATTACAATATTTGTGCAATATAAAAAAAAACTGACTAGCAGGAACAAACAAAGGTTATTTTTCAATCTTAACTTATTGCTTTTTCAGGCTAAACATATCAATTGCTTTTTTATTTTTTATAATTAGAAAAACTGTACTTTATTTTTTTGATGTTAGCAACTATATCTTTTACAGGGGCATGTCCAACCCGCTTCACAGATATTAAAAACATTTAATAAAAAACAATATTCAATCAACTTCATAAACTTTTTTTTTAAAAACCTCAAGTCTACTTTTATATCTTATTAATATAAAAATAAAACATCTCTCTTATTTCACCAGTTGAGCTCACCAAAAAATTTTCGCAAATGTAAACACATATTTTTTTGAAGCCAAATTCATTATTTGAAATTTGCATCTTAAAAACCAATTCTTCTGCTTTCTTAAAACAAGCATTTTTATTGGCAATCTATTTATCATTGCTCGTTAAAAAATTTTTTTGTAAACGGAAGTATGTTTACCACTGCTTTATAAAGGGTTAAAGGAAAGGAGTCCAGGCAATTAAGAGAGGTAAAACTTTGTAAACTTGCTAAAAGCAAAAAGTAATAATTGTAATTTGGCCAACAATTTTTTAAAATTACAATTGCAATTACAATTACACAAAGACAAAAAATTTCAATTAAAATTGCCATTAAAATTACGTAAAAAAGTGTAATTAATTGATCCATATCTGGTTAAGATCAGAATTATAAATGAAATGCGACAGATATACTGTCTAAGTTTTGAGGAAAAAAACAAAATTGATTAAAGTCCATGATTCGACGTCATGCTGACTGAAAACTGCAAATACGAATGAAATAAAACAAAGGGGTTAGAGGCATAAAAACACTAAGCTTAAATCCAGACAAAAGTTTACAGGAGAATTTAATTAAAGAAATCCCGGATAAAGGTGTAGCGGCTAACTTGTTATATATCCGTATATATGTTTGGTTTGCTAACTTGTTATGCGCCTACTACATAAAAATAATGCATCCAGACTTCATTTTGTCTCAACTCTCTTTTTATTGGTTTTCTTTTTGTTCACGTTAAAAAATGTGCGATTAAAGGTAATCACCTACGCGTAGCGCGTTAAAGACAATCTCCCACTAAAGTAGCGGGGTCGCTACAATCCTCCCCGAATAAGAAATAAAATGAAAAATAAAAGGAAGTAGTGAACGTAAAACAAGCAAAACAAAATCGAAATAACAACAAAAAGTCAAAAGTACAGTGGCGAATATACAGTATATACAATATGCACATTGACCAGCGCCGTAAAAAACTTGTCTTATATCGAAATGGAAAAACACCAGCAGCCGCTTTGAGAAACTCGAGGGAAGGGCCCTTTTCCTGAATCCCTAAAAACAACGTGTAAAGAGCGGGAATTTACCCCAATAGAAAAAAAAAATAAAAGAATATTAAAAACGGGTGTCATAATCGAGGAACCTTGGAGGCATGTTGACTCTTCTCCCTTTTCGCGTGATAACTTGTGGTGAGGTGAGAGAAGATGAATGAATGTGGCCGGTAGGCATGTTATCCTCAGAAGAGCAAGTTATGGTTGATGAAGGTGAAGATGGCTTGGTAGGAATAATGTTACTGTTGCGGGCGCCGAGTTCGCTTGCGGACGGCGATGAGTTGACTAGCCTAGGCTGTTGAGATTTGATATTGTGGTTTAAACCTTCTAGAAAAAGATGAGCCACCTTCAATCTGTCTACGGAGATGTTGTCAATATGAGTCCGCAAGTCTACAACGAAATATTTGGGATGGCGCTGAATGATTCGGAAAGGACCTTTGTAGACTGCGTGCAGTGGTGGGCGGTGGCTATCGATTTTGATGAAAACATGGGTCGTACTAGGATCCATAAGGGCCTTGTCCACATAATGTGCTCTGTTGGTACGTCTCGGTGCGAAATACGGGATTTGCTGCATATAACGGCTCAAACTTTGAGCGAAAGATGACGAATTAACGTTAACTGCGTCTTCAGAAACGGGCTCAAAAAATTCTCCACGCAGTCTTACTGGTTGGCCAAACAAGAGATAACTGGGAATGGAGAAATCCAGATCCTCTTTGGGCATGTTACGTAATGCCATGAGAGTCCAGGGTAGTTGATCATACCACTCACTAGGTTCTTCGTGGCATTTCAAAGATGTTTTAAGTGTTTTGTTAAACCGCTCTATCAACCCTTGTGCCTGAGGATGATAGGCAGTGGAGTGGTGCAGCTCGCATCCCAAAGTTACACACATATCATTCCAGACAGTGCTAGTGAATTGACGTCCTATATCACAATAAATGCGTTCTGGGCATCCAAAAAGAGATACCCAGTGACGAATAAATCCGTCGACGCACTCTTCGGCGGTAATGCCAACTAGCGGTATGGCTTGAAAAAACCGTGAAAATCTATCAATGACGGTCAAGACGTAATTGTGACCTTTAAAGAATCCCAGTGGGCCTATGATGTCTAGGTAGACGTGAGTAAAGCGTCCTCGAGGAGGGGGTGTGACCGCCTCGACATTGGCCGTATTTGGCCTAATAACCTTTGATAGGGCGCAAGCTTGGCATTCTTTGGTTCACTGTCTGATATCTTTGCGCATGTCACGCCAAACCATCAATCGGCCAATGCTTTTGGTTCCGGATTTAATTCCGGGATGGGAGCTGGAATGAAAATGCTGGAAGACTGCTCGATGCATAGATCTCGGAACAAGTGGTCTTAGCCTTCCTTGAGAGTCATCACACAAAAGTGTAGCGCCAGTTTCTCCCAACGGGACATCTTTTAACAGAAGGCTAGTTGTGTTGTTTTGTTTTAAATTTTGTAAATCCAAGTCGGACTGCTGTTCTTCTGCCATTTTGATATAGTCGATGCCTGCAGAGTTAGGGAGGATTGAATTTAAGAGCGGCGGATCAGCCGGGCGGCTAAGGACGTCGGCAACGTTTTCCTTCCCGCTTACATGTTTTAATTTACTGGTCATTTGGCTGATAAAGTCAAAGAACCGCTCTTGTCTGGGTGAAGCCACTCGGGTTGTGCTGTAAAATTTGGTCACAATGGGGCGATGGTCGGTACACAGAGTGAAATCTTTGGCTTCCAAATAATATCTAAAATGTTCTAATGACGCATAACATGCAAACAATTCTCTTTCGAAAGTGGACCAGTGCAGCTGTGCTTTGGTCAGTCCTTTTGACCAAAACGCTAATGGAGTGATGAGTGTTCCTTCTTTCCGTTGCTGTAGAACACATCCTATTGTGGTGCCACTGGCATCGGTCACTAATTCGGTTTGAGCGTCTGGGTCTGGAAATGCAAGCAGCGTGGAGTTAGTAAGTGCTTCTTTACTTGCCTGGAAACATGAAACTAATCTTTCGTTACACGAAAGGGGGTGCGAAGGAGGGCACTGTGTAGCAAAGTCGTGCAATGGTTGTAACAGCTCGGCATAACCCTTAACGAAGCGGGCGTAAAATTAATACATTCCCAAATAAGCTTTTAGCTGGCGTTTTGTGCGTGGAAGCTGGTAGTTTTTGATGGCAGAAACTTTGGATGGAAGAGGCGCTAGACCTTCGGGGGAAACCTGGTACCCCAAAAATGAAAGACTGTGAACTGCAAAAAAACATTTGGATTTTTTTACTACCAAACCATGTTCACACAACCGCGAAAATACTTGGCGAAGAAGCTGGATGTGCTCGTCATAGCTCTGAGACATAATGATAAGGTCGTCAAGGTAGCAGTAAACTTGAGGTAATCCGCTAACTACTTCGTTCATCAAACGTTGATAATAGCATGAGCTTGAAGAAAGACCCATGGGCAAATAATTGTAACAATAATTGCCAAGAGGGGTAATGATTGTCAGCTTGTGTTTGTGCAAAGGATTGACGGGAATGTTATAGTAAGCATTGGCAATGTCGATGCTTGAGAACCACTTGCAGCCGTGAGCTATTGAAGCAAAGTCGTTAATATTTGGTAGTGCATATTTTTGAATTTTGAGCAATTTGTTAAGTTGTGTAAAATCTGCACACAGGCGCCAATCTCCGGATTTTTTCTTAACCATTACGATAGGGGACGTCCAAGGACTCTGGCTGCGTTCGAGAACTCCTTGGTCAACCAACCGTTTAAGTTCCACCTTTAGGGCCTGATACTGTTCGGGATTCAGACGACGAGCTGAAAAGCTAATTGGAGTTTCTGTAAGAGTGTGGACGTCAGCTATCACTGAATGTCTGATACAACGCAATCGTTTGTCGCCTTCAAAAACGTTGGAAAATTCATTTCGAAGTGTTTTCACTAGTTGGGCTTGGGAAGTGTCGCCTGATGAAATTCCATATTCGGCAGGGAGAGATGAGGAGTCTTCTGGAGAGGAGCGTTGTACCTCAAGGTTCTCAATTAACCGTTGCGAAGCAACGTTGACACAAAGCTGATGATGAGCGAGAAAATCGGCTCCTAGGATACCATAGTCGAGTTGGGAGGAAACGTGAAATGTGAATGAGAAAAACCTAGAAAAACCTAGATCAAGCTTAGTGGAAAATAGCCCAGAGGTGATAAGGCGACCACCGCCAATGAATAAATGGTAAGAAGGTGTTACCAATGGTAAGAAGGTGTTATCCTGAACACTGGAGTGGGAAGAGGTACCACAGCCAGCTATAATTTGAGGTATAACCGAACATGCTGCCCCAGTATCCACAAGAAACCTTGTGGTAGTGATTCGGTCTATCACATAAAACAAGAGGGTTTTGTCTATGTTGTCCTGCCTCCAACCCCTTAAGCCATGGAGGCAGGTGCCGCGTTTTTTTTGACAGAGGAGTTCCAGAGTTGCTAAACGCAGGGCATGGTGGACCTTGGCATTTGCGGGCTCGGTTGCCAAATCGCTGGTGATAGTAGCACGGCAGAGCGTTGTGTGTATTTTCTTTAGTAGTGTTTGGGGACTGAGTGTGTACCTTAGAGATATCGGCTAATTGGCGTTGTAAATTTTAAAGTCTGGAATTTACCGATTCGTTGATCAACGTTTGATTGTCGTTGTGATCAGAGCGTATTGATTTTGATGAGAGGGAATTGTTGTGTAAAGAAAGAAGTTTGTCTGCATGTTTAGCTAATGCATCTAGTTCTAGTGGTCCGTCCTCATAACGATATAAGTACAACCGTATATGTGAGTCTAAAGATTCGAGCAACTTATGCTTGATGAGGTCTTTCTGAAGAGGGGAGTTTGAGTCGTACTGTGTACCTAGTAGCGTACGTAATTGTATCAAGTATGCGGTTACTGTAGTTTGGCCTCTGTGGCAGTCATTCAAAATTTTTTGTAAGCAATCAGATGGCGTCGTTGTATATCGCTCAATCAAAGCTTGTTTTAAAGTGGTGTAGGGAGCGACATTGTTTGTGGTGCGTACTATGTCTGTTAATCCTTTTAAAGTGTGGTTGGTTTTACTGAGAGCCTGGATTAAGTGTGAGTATTTAGATATTTCAGATGTTATGTTGTTGTCGTTAAAAATTAATTCAATGGATTGAAAATAGCCTGTTACATTAAATTCCAAAAATTCTGGAAGGTGGACGCTGAATGTAGAATTTTGTCTCAAGCTTGTGTCAGCGAGTGAATAGTGGCGTAATGGTGTGGAGGTGTCACGTGGTCGAGAAAACTGAGGCGTAGCTAGTGAGCAAGTGTTCTGTTGGTTAGCATGTAGTGGCGAGGATGACCAACGGTGATAGAAAATTACGCTAAAAACAAACACAACTGTGATAAAACACAAGCACGAAATTGTTAACAGCATCATACAGTAAGCTACTTCGGGAAACTCGATAATAATCTCGAAAGACACAGATTATATACGCAGATGTATTATTAATATTATTTTATTTATTTATTTATTTTTTTCAAGAAATTGCTTCAATGTAAGCTGTAAGCCTACAGCGCATTAATTTACTGTACAGTCAATAACAGATTGTTTCTTACGATTATAATTGTCAAGTAGTATTGTGACGTCACCATCATGTGATAGTCGCTCTAAAATACTGCTGTTGGAGCTAGACAGTGCAAATAATAAAAGCAAAGTAAATAAATGAGTTAAAGAACTAAATTCAACTTTGAAAAAAAATTAAATACTACAAACAAAGGCGAACGTTCAGTAGGTAATTGGTATCGGTCTGCTATTTTTTTTTATAACTCGAACTGCTGATGCAGGCAGTCCAGCCGTTTTTTTTTTTTTTCTTGTTTTCTTTGTTTGAAGCTTGTTTTCTATTCCAACTGAAATTGCTGTTCTTTCTGTCGGGTCACCAAAATGTAGCGGCTAACTTGTTATATATCTGTATATATGTATCCGTGTATTTGTTTGGTTTGCTAACTTGTTGCAAGCCTACTACATATAAAAGAAATACGTCCAGACTTCATTCTGTCTCAACTCTCTTTTTTATTGGTTTCTTTGTGTTCACGTTAAAAAATGTGCGATTAAAGGTAATCACCTACGCGTAGCGCGTAAAAGACAATCGCCCACTAAAGTAGCGGGGTCGCTACAAAGGTGAAACAAAAAAAGACATTTTTGCGGTAGTACCAGCTGCAGCCTAACGAATGTGTTAAAGATTTCTTTTGAAATTTGTTCCTTCATAAAATCAACTTTTCATTTATTGATATTGATTTTGCTGTTGCCGCATTGATTTGCTGATGGCCCTTGGAGAATGACTTTTATCAAAGAAGAAGAAGTTTATCAAAAAAAAAAACTTTGAGCCACCAAAGTTCATTTTGAAAAGAAAACTAGTTTTTAACGAACAAACTTCAGCTTTAAACTGGATCAAGAATTTTAATACCAATTCCATTTCTTTTAAAAGCCAAAGATTTAAAAAATTTTAGCCACACAAGCACAAGTTACTGCAGTCACAATAAGACCGATTTAACAGCAGACAGTGTCACTGTTTTTATATTAATATATTAATATATTTATTTAAGTACACACACTTTTTATTATTTTTTTTTATCTCTATATTTATCTTCCTGACTCGCAGGAAAGCGACAGAGGCGCTATACAGTACATAGGGTAAGCAATTACCCCGACCCGCTTCCGGAAATGCCAAGATATATTGCTGTCCGCTAGTAATTTAGTAGCGATATTACTGTAATTTAGAACTGCTTGTCAAGACCATTAAGCAGGGGAAAGTGCCGTAAAGTGTCTTTCCCAAGGATATAACAGAATGGCGCAAGTGGGTTTTGAACCGAGACCATGTTGATCATCAGTCCTGTGCTTTAACCACTCGACCACGCTGCCGACAAATCGTTAATACATTTAATGTACTTGATACACGAAATTATATATAGTTTTAAAACATGTTTTATATAGGCTACAAGAAATAAAAAACTTTATTTGATATTACATAACGATACAAAATAATAAAAAACATTAATATGTAAGAAAAAGAAACAAAAATATGCATGTGGTATTATCTGATTTTTGCAAAGAAGGATAAAAATAATAACAGAAAAGTTATGCCGTTTATCTTGGTGGACAGCCTTGGTAATTCTTTTACTATAGATAATGGATGTATTCATAATAGTTTCAGTGACAAGAACAAATTACATTAAAAAAAATACAATTTATATAAATAGATAAAAAAAAACAAATACGTTAATTTGGGCTATTTACATGTAAAATGTTTTTGAAAAAAAAGTTGTATGTCCAGTTAAAGTTTTTTTATTTTTTTTCATGGTCAGGATAAAATTCTTGAAGATAGATTTTTAATTTTGTTTTAATTTTGAATAATTCTTTGTTTAAGAGAGAGGGAGAGATAGGGGTGATAAAATGACGGTTATTGTTTCCTTGGTGGAAGAGGAATAGACAAATTGAAGAGGCTATTTTAGACATTAATATGTGCTATGTCCCTGCTGTGTTAGTGTAGTTATAAAGAAGTATGTTTTTTGTTAAGGTAATAGGTTGTTATAGGGTTTCGATAAGAAGGGATTCTATCACGGAAATTAGTTGTTTGATGGGGGGAAAATCAAAGAGTATGTGGTGGGGATCATCAAAAGAAGAGGTACATAATTTACAGAAGTCATTGCGAGGAGTAATTTTGTGATTGAAAAATAGCAGCCCCAGGTGTAACCTTTATATGTTGTTCTGTGACTATTTACTTTTCAAGGTTTGAGAAAAAAGAAGAGCGGAGTTTGAAAAGAGTAAAGCGAGACCAAGTTGGGGAGTAGTGTTGTTTGTTATAGGAAGGGGGGGTAGTGTTGTTTGTTGTAGAAAGGGGGCTTGGATCAGGCTTAAGTAGAATTTGGTAAAGAGATTTAAAAGTAAGTTTGTTTAGAAGTTCTAAAAGGATAAAATTTTTCTGAAATATACAAAAGGTTTTAGACCATAGAGGATTGGATTTAGAACGGTGGGGTTGGGAATTTGAGTATAATTCAGGTTTGAGTGGTATCATTTTTGTTTGTTGATTATTGTGACGGAGTCGCAAAATTGCCTCGTCCTTCCAGCTCTTCACAAACGCGCTTCACGACCAGCACCAAACTTTACGGTTTTATTTTATTAAAACAAAATAATAGTTGCGAGGCTAGTCGGAAACAGTTTTCTACAAACAAATATTGCATGAATTAACTTAAACGCGCAAACACACTGCCCACTGACTCACCGACGATGTTGGGCGGGCGAGCAAATCAATATATCAATAAGATTGCCAAACTGCTACTAAATGTAGCCAATGTCCAAGGGGACTAATAATTGTTAGCAGCTTATTAAAATAGAAAGTCTGCAATTCAAATTGGATCTCTTATCGATCGCAAAGCCTATCTGAATAGTTCCGAAAGAAAAAGCTATGTGCAAAATACAAAGTGGCAAGCAACCCTTGCCCGACACAAAGTGGCATCACGCGATGCCAAGCAGCAGCGCAAGAACGCACTAAAAAGCCGCGCTGATTATTCAACGCAGGAACAAAAGGCGCTTTGGTTCGAAACTCGTAGTTAATTACCCACGCGGTAAACATTTACGTACGACGTAACAATTATAAATGCCGTATTTTATCCAAAAGTGATTTTGGGAATTAGGGTTTGGAGAAGAAGGATGAGTTTCCATAAAAAAGCTGTTGAGGTTTTGAGTTCAATAAAGGGTAGAGCAATACCACCGTTGGGTTTAGATAGGTAGAGGGTGGATCTTTTAATAGGTTTAAAGGAAAAGAAATTCCTTAAAAATTTAAAGAGTAGAGAAGTTAAGGTTTTGTTTTGTTTAGGAGTAGGAAGAACGATTCTTGGGAGGAATAGTATTTTAATGAGGAAATGTTGGTCATAGAGATAACTTTGGAAAAGAGTGAGTCTTTAGGATTAAGCGTAGCAAGAGTAGAGTAGGGGAACGAATTAATAAGGTTGTCACAATTTTTCAACTGATCTTCATTTTGAAAAGAGAAAGTTATTTTAAAGAATTTAGTAGAAGAAAGAATTTTACCTTGGGGAAAAGAGAAACGTAAGGATGAGGGTAAACTGGGGAATTAGAAATAAACGAGGTTTTGGATTGATTAATTTTGAGACCAAAAAAGAGCAAAAATTCCTCAATAATCTTACAAATTGAAGAAAAAGAATGAGAAGATGAAATAAAGAGAGTTAAGTCATCAGAATAATGACTGAATTTAAATGTAGTCGTACCTAGGGAGATTTCAAAAATTTCTGAGGAGATTTCATAAATTCTTCAATGATCTCACAAATAGAAGATAAAGAGTCAGGGAATGAAATAAAGAGAGTTAAGTCATTAGCATAATGACTGAGTATAAGTGTAGTGGTATCTTGGGAGATTTCTTGGATTTTAGATAAAGAAAGTATTTTTGAGGAAAGGGTTCTATACTAAATAAAAATAAGAGCATGTTAAGTGGACATCCTTGTCGGATGCCCCGCTTAACGGAAACAAAATCGGAAAGTAAGCCGTTAAAGTTAAGTTTGGCTGAAAGGTTAGAAAGAAAGATTTGAATCCAGCCTAGAAATGTAACTTTTATTTTTAAACAAGCTGCATAAAGATGAGAAACACCAGACTCGAGTTTCGCTCTCATTAGAGCTCATCAGTGATGCTTATCTCACCGCGAATCGAACCTGGGACCTGTAGTCTTCCACGCAGGTTACTATGCCACTAGACTACAGATCCCGGACGACAGATGGACTCAAAGCAGCTGTTATAACTTATACCCGGATTTACTGAACAAGGAATACATAGAATCCACTATGTTGTAATTCCAAGGCCGTACCTCATGACCGGGACTTACCCGACAAGCGTTAAGCATCGCGCTTACTCTCATCCGGGAATAACTTATAACAGCTGCTTTGAGTCCATCTGTGTTAACATCGCGCTTACTCTAATCGACAAGCGTTAAACATCGCGCTTACTCTTATCCGGGAATAAGTTATAACAGCTGCTTTGAGTCCATCTGTCGTCTGGGATCTGTAGTCTAGTGGTATAGTAACCTGCGTGGAAGACTACAGGTCCCAGGTTCGATTCGCGGTGAGATAAGCATCACTGATGAGCTCTAATGAGAGCGAAACTCGAGTCTGGTGTTTCTCATCTTTATGCAGCTTGTTTAAAAATTAATTCTAAATCCTCTTAATTCTTCAAATATAAATTCCTTCTTCGCTCATCAAGCTCTAGGAGAGTAAGCGCGATGCTTAACGCTTGTCGGGTAAGTCCCTGTCATGAGGTACGGCAGTGGTTCCCAAAGTGGGCGCTACCGCCCCCCAGGGGGCGTTGGCGAGATTTAGGGGGGCGGTAAGAAGAAAGGGGGAGATTGGGGGGCGGTAAGAGAACAAAGGGGCGATAGGAAACAATGAGAAGAAATATACATGAAGGACGATTAAAGACCTTTTATAGGTGATCTTGCAGCAGTGTTTCCCAAAGTATTCAATACAAGATCGATTCAAGGTAAAGACCTTTATTTTTTTAGAGATCACAATGAATTTGGGAGAAAAATAGCAAAATTACAGTTGAAATCAAAGTGAAGACCTTTTTTTTTTTTTTTTTTTTTTAGAGATCACCAAAAATTTGGGAGAAAAATAACAAAATTACCGATAAATATTCTCTGTCGAACATTCTTTTCACTTAAAAAAGAAGCGAGGTGGCGCTGGGAATCGAGCTGAAAATCAAAGGGGCGCTGGGAATTTATCTGGAAGCCAAGGGGGCGCCAGGCCGAAAAAGTTTGGGAAACACTGAGGTACGGTCTTGGAATTACAACATAGTGGATTCTATGTATTCCTTGTTCAGTAAATCCGGGAATAAGTTATAACAGCTGCTTTGAGTCCATCTGTCGTCCGGGATCTGTAGTCTAGTGGTATAGTAACCTGCGTGGAAGACTACAGGTCCCAGGTTCGATTCGCGGTGAGATAAGCATCACTGATGAGCTCTAATGAGAGCGAAACTCGAGTCTGGTGTTTCTCATCTTTATGCAGCTTGTTTAAAATTAACTCTAAATCCTCTCATTCTTCAAATATAAATGTAACTTCAAAAAATCTCTCAAAAAAGATCTCTCTGTTTGGGAGGCCACATTGCTGCTCAAGGAAAATGATAAAATTAAGGATGGGTTTGAATCTAGTAAAGATTATTGAAGCTAGAATTTTATAATCGGTTTTCTAAAGGGCAATAGGTTGTCAGTCTTTAACAGTTTTAGGGTTGGATATTTTAGGAATTAATTTAATGAGGGCAAGGGATTGGGTGGAGTTGAGTTGTTAACGGAGTAAAGAGAAAGTAAAGTTTGGCAAAGTATAAGAATTAGTGACGGAAAAGAAGGATAAAAATTTGGAGTAAAACAATCAAGACTTTGGTTGAAAAGTTTAATGGCGGAGCGTATCTTCATGGGTAATTAGGGGAGAGAGGAAAGGTTAGGAGAATTTCATCAATAGGGGTTGCAGATATTTTATTAAGATATTCAGAAGGATCGGGAGGGAGGTAGACGAAGGGTTTTACAAATTTTTAAAGAAGGATAAAAAAGAGAAGTTATTTATAATTTTTTGATTAGAAAGAATGGGAGGCGAGGTATCAGAGTCAGAAGGCCTAAGATATTTGGCTTGGGTTAAATTTTCTGTGATAAGGCTTAAAGAAGAGGAATGCTAGAAAGAGGGGGTAATCGGGATCTAATTTGAGTACCTTTTTGTTTGCTTAGTCGGATTTGTTGTAGTTGGTACGCAACTTGAGTAATTTGTTCATTTTGTTGAAATTGTTGTACTTGGTGTAGTTTATCATTCAATGTATTTTGGAGTTTGCGTATATTAGTTTGCTGTGTTTTTGAATAATAAACAATCCGGTATTTAATTTTTATTTTGAGAGGATCCCAGATTGGAGTTTGAGTGTTCCAAAAGGTTGTGTAAATGCGAGAAGCGTGGTAGTTGTTGTTCTTGAATTGTGTGCATTTCTTGTATGCAAATAAGGTGAATTTAGGACTTTGTCAGTGCTGTGCTGACAAACACTTGTTAAGGCTATATAAATAGCTTAAACAAAATTTAACCTTGTGGTGCTTATACTTGGTACAGTCAAGGCTTATACTTTACTTTCTACGCTGCTGGCCTTATACTTTGTACGCTGCTGACAAGCCGAATCTTCAGTGAAATAAAGGCGGATATGTTAGCTCGCTATGATCAAAGCATACGGCCAGGATCTATAGCAACGGTGGGCAAATTGCATCTCGCGAACAGCATGTGGCTCGCCGACCTTTTGTTTGCGGCTCTTCTTAACATTAGAATAAAAGAAGCAAGATAGTGCTCGCTTCTAAATTTTGCTGCAGTGTAGATGGGCGTTAGCATTGTAAGGTGAAGTAAGAAATATGAATATAGTTCACACGCAGTAGATTTTAAGAACAGTTTTATCAATTAGCAGATAGTTAGGTCTGTAGAATTTCAAATAGTCAGTTAACTGGCGGAAGTAACAAGCATACCTAAATATACTGCGAAACAAAGTGAGATGAAATCAGCAAACACAAAAAAAAGAAAATATGAAGATGAAAACAGAGTTTTTAATCTAAAATGAGAAAAAGACAGTCCTTACTGTTCAGGACAATAAACCTTTGTGTTTAATCTGCCGTAAGTTACTTGGTCAAAATAAATGCAGTAATGTGAAACGTCATAACGAAACGAATTACAAAACTTTTCAAACAGCTTTCCACCTAAGTTAGAAGTAAGAAAAAACAAGTTAGCTGACTTAAAATCTACCCCAACAAATCAACAGAAGTTTATAAAAGTATTCAGGAAGAAATCTGATATAGCAAGTAAAGCTTCTTTTGTTATATCTTGGAATATTGCTCGTTCTAAACACCCATACTCTGACTGTGAACTTGTGAAGAAGAAAATAACTGAAGTTGTTTCAGTTTCCGATCCCCACAACAAAAAACTTCAGCGATTAATAACACAAATACTAAGTTTGCCTCAAATTACATAAAGGCGCATTTTTGAGATTAATGTTGCAGTTACAATGCAAAGTGACTTGAAAAGTTCCCTAGCATTTAGTTTGACTCTTGATGAGTCAACAGGTACACAAAATAATCCATAACTAGCTATATTTGTGCGGTATGTTTTTATTTATTTATTTATTTTTATTTTATCTCTACATTTATTCTCCTGACTCGCAGGAAAACGACAGATGCGCTAATACATAGGGTGGGCAATTTTCCCGACCTGCTTCTGGAGATGCCAAGATATTGCTGTCCGCTTGTAATTTAATAGAGATATGACTGTAATTTAGAGCTGCTTTCCAAGACCAAGGGAAAGTGCTGTAAAGTATCTTTTCTAAGGACAGAACAGAATGGCGCGAGTGTGTTTTGAACCGAGACCATGTTGATCATAACCTCGGCGCTTTAACCACTCGACCACGACCTCAACCACGTTGCTACCACGTTTTATCTGGTTTTACTATCAAAGAAGAATTGTTGGACTTAGTAATAATGAAAGAAATAACACGTGGAATCGACATTAAAAATGCACTCGACAAAGCTTTAACAAGAGCTTATGTGCCTCTTAATAAACTCGTCAGCGTTGTAATTAATGGCGCACCAGCAATGGAGGGTAAACGTGTCGAATCAATTGGACTTATGAAGTGCAATTCTAACATTTCAGAGTTCCTTCGAATACATTGTATTTTCTCATCGTAAACATCTTGCAGCCAAGTATTTCAAGTATGAAGACATTATAAAAACTGTTCTCGAAATAGTAAACTTCAAACGCGTACATGGGAAAAATCTTAGACAATATCGAAACTTTGTGGAAGAGTTGGAGTAAGAAGATTCACCCAGTTATGTCTCCTTGTACTGCATTGTAAAATGGTTGTCAACAAGTAATGTAGGAGTAGATTTGTGGATTTGCTGCATGACTTGCATAAATTGCAAGGACTTGGGGAGGAGTTCCAATCCAGATTTGGCGATTTGCAGGAGCTTAAGCCATGATTTACATACCTTGTAAATCTATTCGACGGCGATGTAATTACTGATAATTTCCCAGTTTGTTAACCTTTTGTCACAGATATGCCCACTGCAGAAATAGAACTGATCGAATTGCAAAAATATCTTATAAATGCTACTCTACCGTTGAGTTCTTGCAACAGGTTACAGAGTGTAAATATCCAAAACTTAAAAAGACCAGAGTACGACTTCTTTCCGTTTTTAGCACAGCATATTGCAGTGAATCTTTATTCTCTGTAGTAAAATTTGTAAAATCAAAATATCATGCAAGTCTAACAAATGAACATTTAAAAGAATTAATTTACCCTGGTTTGATTTCATATCACTCAGATTTTCAAAAGCTACCTAATAATGTGGATACCCACAATAGATCTAATGTTGGTAAAATCTCAAAAAAATTGTAAACCGTGTCACATTGTATTTGTTTTTATTGATTTCTTTTAATTATAACTTGCTTTGTTTACTGTATTTGCATTAAACCTTAAACAAAATTTGTGGCTCTCCAGTAGTTTTGGATTTTCACATGTGGCTCTTTCAT
This sequence comes from Diplosoma virens, assembly GCA_963680785.1. NCBI lineage: Eukaryota > Metazoa > Chordata > Ascidiacea > Aplousobranchia > Didemnidae > Diplosoma > Diplosoma virens. The sequence continues at coordinate 822,455 of OY796892.1, read as the reverse complement.
AGAAAACTTTGTCCACCCCTGATCTATAGCTTAGGTAGCCAGCGGTCGCTATGTCATTAAGCTTACAAGGTTTGATGACGTCAATAACAGCAGACAATGTCACTGTTTCAGCCTTTAGAACCTCGTTAGTGCTGTGTCTGACGAGGTCCTAAAGACCGAAACAGTGACACTGTCTGCTGTTATTGACGTCATCAAGCCTTGCAGACTTAAGATCAATTTGGTTTAAAAATTTTTAACTTTTTTTTAAAAGACAAGGAACAAAATGTTACAAACATTTACGTCTGTTATGATATACTGAAGCAGTTGTAGATCAGTCTCACAATCTGTCTTTGTAATTTACTATTATTTTAATACTTACAGATGAATTTTACAACAAGCACAGAATTATAGCATATTTAACATATAATGGCTACTAACTCAATGCTTCTGCTAATAATTTACTTATTAATACATTGAAATTGTTTTTTCGGGAATATTTAATGGCGCCAAACACATTAACATCGCACTTTTATTTTCAACTAAATAATAACACAGTTATTCATAGGATAATCCTCGGTATCGTGATCGATTGGGTAGATCCATGAATACCGTATTGGTGGCGCTCGCAATATATGACACTATATCGGTTCAAAACTACTCTTGTCAATCTATTGTGTTCATAAGAAAAACACTTTAGAGACTTTCCTTTGCATGACGGTCTCAGCAAGAACCTCTAAATTTCTGCCATATCTCAAAAAATAACTAAAAAAAAACAAAATAAACAATTTCAACTGCAAGAATATCTTAATTGGCATCTCTAAAAGCAATTTACCGTAATTGCTTGACGGTTTTTCAGCGTAACGCCTCGAACAGTTTTTTGCAAATTAGAAAGATAATAGAAGTAATAAGGAAAAAATCTGTGAAATGTTGATATAAAATCTGCTATTCCAAATCTAACCAGAAAAATGTCTTTTGGTATTTATTTATTTTCAAAGACAACTCACAAAAAGTTAGTTTTTTTTAAATAAATAATGTCTTTGAAAATAAATAAATATCAAAAGATAATGAAATTTGCAAGCAAATTATCAAAAAGTATCACTTTTTAAACAATTTCAAATTTGCCATACTTTATAAAGCAAATATACGTTGAGCGTGCTAACTTGCATTGTAACGTCACATTTGAGATCGGAGATTTTCCGTTTAGATACAACTAAGCAAACCAAGCTATGACTCATAAACGACACAAAACGAATGCACTAACTACAGACATTAGAAAACTGTATAGTGAAAGGGAGGCGATAGAAGCATGCATACAAGGAAATACTGGCACGCCGACATCGTTTTGTGAACAGCTGACAGGTATGAATGTTACGTCGCTTTCAACAGTGGTTGGAGCGGCAGACCTAAGCCAACGTCCTGGTGGCAGTGTGTTGTTTCACAGAGAAGACGGATTAAATAAAGTTTACCCTCACTTAGTCTTTTCTACTTCGTCACAAAATGAAAGACGAAGCGAGCACACGACACAACTGCGGGAAAATTATTCGTTGCAAGAAAGTCAGAGAAACGAAAAAGAAGAAAAGAAACTTTTGACCAGTTACAAGCACCCCTTGTGGGATGGAGGGGAACCAATTTTAACAGAACAGCAACCGCAAGCTTATGAGTCTCCATTTTTTTCTGACAGTCATCAGCCTAGAGTTCCTCAGCTTCATCCCGGATCATATAATATAGCTCCTCTGCTATTAAAAGAATCAAACGTTGCTGTCAAGCCCGAAAGAACACTGCTTCATTCTAGTTCAATGAGTTTACCTTGGGATAAAAGTGCTGCCGCTTTATTTGCTCCTTTGTATTCCCCTGGACCACAAAAAAATCGATTAGTGATGTCTAAATCGTCACCAGCAGATCTTGAAGAAGTAAGTAAATTTTTGGTCAAGATTACATAGGTTAAAAAGTTTTTTAAGTGATCACCATCAAAAAGAAGGTTTATTCTATCAAATGAAACTAAGATAAGTGTGTGTAGCTTCCATTAAACAGAACTGCAGTTTTTACATTATGATAAAAAAATTTGTCTATTCTTGCTATTAGCAGTTACAGTAAATTCCATGTATGTGTTCAAAATTTTTATAACTTGTTTCCTGTCTGAATAAACTAATCTAGTTTTTGAAAGATACTTAAATCATGTTTTTTGTTTGCATTCTATTAGATTTACCAGCCTCTTTAGACTATTTACAAAAAGTAAGGGTGCAGAGGGACCAAGGTCTTTCCGAACTGAGTTACTTGCAAAAAAGTTCGGGCATTATAAGATTTTTGAGCAGTATTTTGGTCAAGGTATAGATTTTTACTTGTAAAAATGAGTTTTAAAAAAAACATTTCAATTCCAATTATTGCTGTTTATTTCAATTTTCTGACAGCAGATTTAAGAATAAAATAGTCTTTTCTTTGCCATAAATGAATATTTCAACTGTAAAATGTATTAATAAAATCTAATTTTTTGGTTAAAAGAAAGATTTTTGGGAAGATAAAAAGACCTAATGTATTCTGTTTTTCTATGTTTACTACCTTTCGGCTTTTTTGTGGAGTCAGGCAAAATCATGATGGGGGTAATCGTCGCATAATATTTCCCCAAAATCTTTTCACCAACCAAAATATTTTGGTCTGGCACTTTATGGTAGAACGAAATTGTTGATAAAAATTCCAATTTCTCTCTCCTTTAGTATTTTTTCGTTCAATAGTTAAACTATAAATAAATCTAATGACTTTTCTTCAAAGTTGTAAAATTTCAGGTGATTATCTGCTCAAAATTTTGTATCAATTTTACGCTTGCTGGTATGAAATTAGCGTACTTAAATAGAATATTTTGTAACAAATTGTAACCTCAGGAGGTACCGATTTTTTTATAGTTATAGACGCGCTTTGTATTAGGTTGCACTTGCAATTTTGAATTGCGATTGTTATAGTGGACATCAAAACGTCCATAAGGTGCACATGAGCTTAACCAGGTTTTTGCCAAAAATCTATCCTGTGTCTCCTTAAAATTATTGAATAGAATAATATCTAAATCTGTCAATATAATATCGTAATAAAATAAAAATATGTTGATGTTTTCACTTTATAGTATTTTATTTGTTATCTTACTTTGCGCCAGCATTTTTTGCATGCATGGCCAAAATTAACCCAAAATTTCAAAGCAAAAACAGCACTTTTTACTTTCAGTTTATTTTTATGTATTTTTTAAAAAACATTTAGCAATAAAAAAGTGGTTAAACTGTATAAGTAAGCTTTTTCATTAAGTGCTGGTATTCTGGCGGTTTGCACCGATGCGAACAAACCTGTTCTTAATTAATATATTGTGTTGTCATTTCAACAAACCGGCAAACTAGATGTTCAATCAAATCGAAGTTTTTAGACAGGAAAGTGAAAATGAACAACCAAGTTTGTTAATTTGACCCTTGATAAAACTTGTTCTTAACTTTTTAGAATCCCAATACTACTTTCGCTTTTTTTATGCTGCGATTTATTTTTACTATCAGTTTTTTGCTATGTCAAGTTAACATATAAATAAAAAAGTAAAAACTCTTGATGTTGATTACAAAAATATAAAATTCACTTTTTTTTAAAGGGTTTAATATTGCTTACAATGTTTAAAATGTTTTAAGACTTTGCACCTACCTAGTTGAAAAAACGTTATTTTAAAAGAAAACTTAAAATTACTGTCAAGAATGTTGGATGAGAATAAATTTTTTTCCTAAAGTTGACTATTTTGCTCGATCAAAATCAATATGACAATGAAAAAATAAATAAATAGCCAAATAAAACTAAAAAGGGTAAACCTTTTTACATCTTCATATTTATTCTTCTGTTTCCCAAGACAAAAGCAGAGGCAGTTATACATAAAGTAACGGTCGAGCGATTACCCCGATTTGCTTGCAGAAATACCCATTTTTTGCTGTCTGATTTAAAATTTTTTATTCTTTTAGATTTCAGCCCTTGCTGAAATCGCTAAGAAAAGTGCTGCAAAGTGGCAATTTCAAGGATACGCGACTAGTTTTTAAACCGTCACCGTGTCGATAGTGTGCGACTTCGAAACGGTGCTCTTAACTACTCAGGACCAACAAGCAAAATATTATTCAAAGCTTTTTCACTTTAAAAATATTGTGGTTTACACAAATAATTCTCAAGTGCAGTTCTTAGTAAATTTTTTGGTCGCCCGCGCAAATAACAGCAGAACTAATTTAGAGAATAAAATTAGTTATAAACTGGGTGATAACTGTGATTAATTTATTTATTTAATTATTTATCTCCGCCCAAAAAGGTCCATATACAAAAAAACACACTCATCAGCCCTTAAATTCACACAATTGAAAAAAACAAGTTTAAAATAAAGCTAGCACAATACACTGATAATAATACGATTTATACCATAAGTCAGATGACATTAGTGGTATAATAAAAATATTTTGAAAATTTATAAAACGATTAATGAAAGAAAAAATATGCTTTCTAAATAGAGCATCAAAGATTTTTAATATTCTATTGAACTTAATGGTTACGAGCACTAACACACTATAAGAATCATTGTAAGCAACACGTAATTGTCTGAAGTTATGTTTACAATAATTACACCACAAGTGGGGCTTTTATAAAAAAGCATGCAAAAATGTTGAAATCAATAATTTTTTACTTCCAAGGTACACTTACCTAATTGGTGTTTTAATTCATTTGCTGCACAATAGAGTGATTTAACTAGCCTTTAAATGTCAATATCATCTGCAAGATTACTGTTAACATGCAACTAAAGGTATTTTACAGAATGTACAAAACTGATTTCTGAATTATCAATCAATAGCTTTGAAGAGGAAGATAGATTGAAATTTTTTGGGGCAAACAACATGCCAAATGATTTACTACAATTAAATAACATTTTATGTGACTGGGCGTATTTGCAGCAAGTAGTTAAAAAGTCTTGAAGACCAACTAAACTAGGACTAAATAAATAAATGTCATCAGCAAACATAATATTATTTAAGCAGTAATTTCCTACATAACAGCCGGCTTTAACAGTGTCTAAATTAAACGTCAGAGCATTAATATGCAAGAAAAATAAGTAAGAGCTTAAAATACCTCCTTGAAGAACACCATTTGAGACTAAAAAAGAGTCAGAAACGTAATTATTCCACCTAACTTCCATCACTTGAGTTCATTAGGTACAAAGAAGTACGAAGGCATCTTTCTAAGTTTTAATTTTTTAAATAAAGATCATGATCCACTTTATCAAAATCCTCTAATCCGCTAAATGCTTTAAAAATTAGGGTAAAAAAGTGTCTTTATTTGGTATTAAGTTGATAAGGTTGGCTAGTAGGAGAAAACCCATCAAAACGGACTTTTTGATGTAGGTCTAGGTTTTTTCAAGTTTTCGTTCAGTTTTGCTGAGAATGTGTTGCCAAAACTACTTTTAGCCGTATAAATATTTTGTTATTGTTTAATTTTAATAACATCCCGTTTTTGCTAAATAAAAAATATAATCGTTCTATTTAAAATATTCTTTATAAATTTTATTACATATGTATATTGAGTCTTCTTCTTCTTCTCATATTGACTTTTCTCTTCAATCAGGGGTAGCCACAGCGTATTATGTTTCTCCAAAGCGTCCTGTTTTCAATATCCTTCTCCGTCGCACCAACTTACCCCATATCTTGTTTTACTACATCTAAAAATTTTCTCTTCAGCCTCCCTCTTTTCCTCTTTTCCGGTAACTCCATTTCCATCACCCTTCTTTCTACATATTCCTGGTCTCTCCTCATGACATGTCCATACCACCTCAGCCTGCCCTCTCTTATCTTCATTCCTAAATGGTACCTTAACTGTTTCCCTGATGTACTCGTTTCTAATCTTATCTTTTCTCGTCACTCCCATAGCAAACCTCAACATTTTCATCTCTGCAACTTCCATATCTTCTATTTGTTTCTTTGTGACCGCCATCGTCTCAAGTCCATACACCATTGCTGGTCTCACCACTAAACTGTACACTTTTCCTTCCACTATAGCTTGGTAATCTCCTGTCGCAGATTACTCCCGATACTTTTCGCCATCCGTTCCATTCTGCCTGCACTCTCCTTTTTATCTCCCTCTCACAACTACCACTTTCTTGTACCACTTTCTTGATCCCAAATACTTAAATTTTATTACTCTTCGCACTTTTGAATCATCCATCTTCACTGTTTGTTCGTCATTTCCTCCATTTATGCACAGATACTCGGTCTTTGACCTACTTACTGTCACATCTCTTCTTTCCAACGCATATTTTTAGCATTCTATTTTCTGCTCCACTTCTTTACTGGTTTTTTTGCAAATCACAATATCATCAGCAAACAGTATCGTTTACGATGGTTCTCTTCTTACTTTATCCGTTAGCCTGTCCCTAATCACTGCAAACAGGAACGGACTTAACGCTGATTCCTGGTGCAGTCCGACCTTGACCTTGAAACTTTCTTTAGTTTTTTGTATATTGGGTCTACTGGTCCCAAACTCAAGTTAAAACTGCTTTTACCGGTTTGCTAGCTTTAAAGGCTGAGAAGTAGCTTTCTGATTTACGCTAAATCAATACTTAACTAAACATAAAATGCTCCAGAGAACAATTTTGGATTAAAAGATTTTACGGTTTTTCAATAAGCCTAACTTTACTATTTAGCAATGTTTTAGTTTTTGGATTACTCCGGCAAAGGAATGGCGAACCGATAGAAGTGCGTGTTAGAAAAGCTTTAATGTTTCAGAGCAGCCAAACAAGTAAAAAAGACTTGATTTTTCAGAGCCTTTTTCAACCACTAATCTATTGGTTATTTTAAAATTTTTTGAAAAGATGCATTTATTGTATTTTTACAACATTTGGTTTTGCGTGGACTTTTATATTAACTAGAAAATAAAAAGCTTAAGCAGTTGAGTGCTGGATTCTTCATAACTTAAATTTAGTTATCACGCAATCTATAAGTAAACATAAAAAAAACTACAAAATGCACGATTAGGTAACTGAATCCTATCAATGTGAAACAAGGGGTCAAGACGAAACTTCCCATATTTGACTTAAAAAATATCGATATCCAGCCAACAATGCTATGCAGGGCCCGCAAGAAACATTTTTGAAACATTTTACGAGGTAAACTTGTTGACCTACAGTTATATTGAAAAATTAATCGCTGTAGATATGTTTTGCAAGGGTTCGTTTTTTTTGATATTTCGTAACCGATTTAATATTTAAGACCAAGAATTTGCTGATGACCGAATGTCTTCATATATATGAAAAAATATATCCAAGGATGCCTAATTGTTCAAGCTGATATTTGATTTGAAATATTGACTTTACAAAAAAATTAATATCGCACTAAAATCCCAAAACAATCCGAAATAATTTTTTTGAAAAAAATGCAATTATTGATTTGGTTTCTTTTAGAGCATGGCTTTTTATACTCAGAGTCGCCGGAACAGCAGTTTCTTGTTAAATGTTGCAAACATACTATTGTAGTTTTTTACACTTTTAACTAATAAAATCAAAAACTTTTGTAAAAGATATCTTTAAAGTTAAGACTAAAACAAGAATCAATTAACACATTACGTCAGCATACCTCCAAATCGACTTGGTTAGGTGCGTCACATTCGGGCGTTAGTCATTTTTAGCAACTGCTTCTAGCAGTACACACATACAATCATGAAAAACGAACGCCTAAATGTTGCGCAATGTGATATCTTTGTTGGGCCACTTTAGCAGTTTTAATTCGTAATAAAAGTGCATTGTTTTTGTAAAACCTGTTATGTTTAGATTAGCGCAATTTCCTTTATAAATCTCTAAAAGAGTTTTTATTATTTTCTGATTTAAGTTTGCAATAAGCATTTTCAGGAAAAAGAAAAAGAATGAGCTCAGCGTTTAAATAAAGTTTTCATGATTATTTGACGACAGCAACAACTGCCTTTTGTGATTTTTTAAACGTATTTGTACGAGTCTGGTTTTTTAATTTTGATAATTATAAAAAAACACCGTTGTGGTCTGAACGACATTGAAACTGCGATAAGTGAGGCATTAACGGACATTGAGCTAAGGTTGAACTGGTGCAAGAAGTTGTCGCACCTATCACATTGAATTATATTTAGTGTATTGTTTGTTTTAATGTTTATAATATTTTATGTGTTTTGAAATTTTTTCGATTCAAAGCATTCATTTATAAATAGTCACGTCTAATTTGAAGATCCTGAGCTCCTGCCATTTTCTTGCATTCTGCTGTCGGAACTACCTTCACAAAATTAACTTGGTATTTTGTGTCGTAAAACTGTTCAATGTGTTCATTCTTTTGTGCAATTTGAATTGTTTTTCATTTTCAAATGAGACGGACCAGGGAAAAATTTTATCAATTGAATGTGATTGAAAACTAAAAATTTGGGAAATCTTGTTTTAAACTAGTGTTTCCGAGTTTTTTTCAGCTTGATTTCCGTTTTATTTTATTTTGGAAAATGGAAAGTTTTGAAAAAATGTCTGTTGAAAGTCAACTACAATTCACATACCGTGCAAAAATGTTAAAAAAGCTGGTAAACAGAACGTAAGAGATTTGAACGAAACGGTCCTGATAAACTGGATGTTTAATTACCCTATTTTAAAATTTTTACGACCTTCCAATAAGGAATTGACTAAAAAAATTTTGATAAAAAAAATTGTTTTAGACCAGTTTATTATTAAAAAATAATACTATTATTCAAACATTCGGTTTGGAGTGTATAAATACGAACTTACTATCAATTTGCTTCTTGTTGAGTTTAATCTTATTTTTATGTTGATCACAAATTTACGATTTCTCAAATAATTGTGTCAAGGAGTCGGAGTCACTAAAATTGGTATTTTAACAGTTTTAGACAGTTGATTTTGTGTGTGAAAACAATTAATTTTAATTTCTTTTTGTTCGATTAGATTAGACAAGGGGTGTGCGACCTGCTGCCGGCAAAACAAAATTATTTAACCCACGGAAAGTTATGGTTTTGAAATAAAGCGATGGCCCTTGACACTCAAATCAATTCTTAAACAATTTTATGACCTTACAGCTCTACTTCTTCAATCATAGAATAATTGACACAATAAGCCAACTTCAAATTTCTCATTAGAGAGATGCGAAAAAATGTTTCCATTATTTCTAATAAAAGTATCGTTTTTGTATTTACAAACGTATTATGGATGTGTAATGCAATTTCTGCTCGCAGTTCAATCTTGCTATACGCATTTGGCTCGGCAGCGCTAAAGACAGGACAACGTTAAATTAGCTCGACTTTTTAATAGCCTTTATTCCGCTCTCTTCGTTTCGCACTCGTGGTCAGATAATACTTTAAATCTCTGTAGTCGTGCCGCTTGAATAGTCAATTGAACCAAGCTATGTGTATACAAACTCATCAAAAATTTTTCTTTCAGCTTTCAGAAGATGAGAAAGAGCGAGTCCGAGTAAAGAGAGAGCGAAACAGAGTTGCCGCCGCAAAATGTCGAAATAGGAGAAGAGAATTACTTGAACGACTGGAAAAAGTAAATACGATTGATCCTTATAAAACAATTATTGTGAGGTTAATTTATAGTGCAGAGCTTTCAAAAACATATCATAATTATCATTGTTGTCGGTAGTTATTGAAACTTGTTGGCAACGTGTTCAAGTTTAAAGGAATGCAATATTCCTGCTCTCGTAACGTTAATGTGTCCTTCGAAAAAGCGCTTTAAGCAATTTTCTTCTGCTCGGCAGTCTCAAAAGAACAGTTATCAGATTATAGATAACCAAAACGTCAAACACAAAATTTCAACCGAACTACAATATCTCGACATTTTTGAAAACGAACCGGGGCCCTCACTTGACAATTGCTTTAATTTTAGCGCCACAGCTCTGTGCAGCAAGTCATGAGGGTAAATGTTTGATATGCTGATGATGATATACTAACATAGTTTTCTCTAAAATAGATCTGACAATATCCAACTATTGACATTTAAAAAATTTTTTTTTACTGGAGTAGTAAACTATAAAAGATAATTTAAGTTTTAAGAGTTTGAGAATTACTGACAAGTAAGATGCAAAATACGAGTTTTTGTATAAATGAAAGCATGGTAGTTTAAATCAAATCACAATTTATTTTGTCAAAAACTGAACTCTTTGTACGTTTTACAGTTATAAAATTTAAAAAAAATAGGGAAAAGGTTTTAAAAAAAGGCAATTGTCAAGCTATTATCTCAAAACCAAAAGTAAATCGAGGTAGTCTTTTTTTTTATAATTGGCTGTATCTTGTTTTTTTAACTTTTGAAATCCCAATAGGATTAAATTAAGAACTTTTTGTCAAGTTTGTCAAAAAGAGATTTTTGTAAAGTGCTTTTTTGAGGGACAAAGATAAACGCTTTGAATCTTTTTTGAACTTGGTATTTCGTAATTACGAGTTAGTTTGATACTAAAGTTTAACCCAGTGTTTCTCAAGCCTTTTTTTCGGCGACTCAAAATCGCTAAAAACAACGATTTGCAAAGATGTTTGCGACCCAAATAAATTTGACTGAGCGTAGTGAAAACCTAGTGTTCTCTAAAAAAAAAAAGGTCTTCACCTCGAATCTGTTTGCGATTTCTTGTCTTCATCGCCAAAGAGCTAGTGTTCTCTAAAAAAAAATGTCTTCACCTCGAATCTGTTTCCGATTTTTTGTTTTCATCCCCGAAATCTAATGTTCTCGAAAAAAAAAGGTCTTCACCTTGAATCCGATTCCGATTTTCTTCATTTTCCTCTTAAATTCGTAATGACATCTCAAGAAGGTTCTTCACTTCTCAAATGTTGTGTGCGCAGATCTTTTTCTTTTACGCGGTAATTTACAAGCCTTCGCGACCCATTCGCATAGCTTTGGCGACCCATGTTTTGAGAAACACTGGTTCTACCAATATGAAACAAATACAATTTAAAGAATATTCAAATTACTACTATGGCTACTATGCATTTAAAAAAAACTCAACTCTAATCTACCGTTATCTTTTATGCAATATTATATATAAAATAGGTGCTCAATATTTCCACTACTTTTATGTTAATTTTGCAAATTTAAAAATTACTAAACTATGTCTTGAAGCAATATCCTAATAGCAGATTATGACGTGTTAGGAAAAGAATGTTTTTACTTTGAATTATTGTTGAATATTGTTGCATAATCATAAAGAATTGTAAACTGAATAAAATAAATACGGAAACAACAGTTTTCCAAAGTTTCTATGGGGATTTTAGAAAACCATAAATAGGCCTACTATGTTTACTTCATTAACTCTTTAATACCTTTTCAAGAAAGTTTTTTGAGGTAAACATTACGCCCGCTTTATGAGTTATTATTTCTCTTAGAGTAGACTCCGATTAGGCAACGATATGGCATTTTTACACTTGATACTATTTATAAATTTAAAAGATTCTTTACAATTAATAGTTTTTTTGTTTCCGATGATTTTTCCAATTTTTTTTATGTTTGATAGAAAAATAATGATCATATTTCAAGTAATTCTTGAGTAAGATCATCAAATTTCCCATAAAGAACAACTTCCATTATTTACATAATCAGCACTTACTCAATGTTTGCGTGAAAGTAGTGTGATCAGTGATGGCTTTAGTAGGGTGCAATTGGTGCGGCCGCACCAAGCCCCCCCAAAAAACGTCAAAAAGTGGCCCCTAAGCAAGATATTGCTCTATTTTTTTATAGTAGCACCATGACATTGGCACCCTTAAAGAGATGACCTTTTTTTCGAGAGATCATTTTGTTTTGGAACACTAAATAGTGGCCCTTCAAAATTGAGGACTTTTTTTAGAGTTCACTTTGCTTTGGAACACTAAATAGGGACCCCCTTTTTGTAAGACCATCACTAAGTGTGATCAATTAAAATTTTTGTAAATGATTGTTCAGTGGTGGTTATAGCAATAGTTTGTTTTTATTTACAATACATCCAATAGAACAATCACTGTCTAAAAACAAGAAGGAGCCAAGGTCACAAAATAGAGAAATGACAACTTAACAATTTTACGCACTGACATTAAAGGTTAAAAAAGGCATAATAAAAAAGGAATTAATTGCTTTGAGATACTAATATATTTCTACAATTTACAAGTCAAAAGTGCATTGCCTTATTAAGCGATGAACCCGGAAGATCGGGTGAAAGAAATTTTTTCATGGATTAAGAGCCATTTCAGTACTGGTGACCTAAGTGTGACTAAAAGTCGATAGTATCTACGTCTATTTGTACATAAGTGAAAAATGTTTGATACTAGATCTCTGATCAGACAAAAGCAAAGGATTTAAAGATGGTTCGATTGATTATGAGATGGCTCACACTCTTATGCTTCCCCGATTTAGAATTAGATTCAAATGTAATCTCATTTCTGCAACAACAAAGAAAACCGGAAGAAAATAGAGAACAACATTTAATTTAACTTCTAAAAAAATATGAAATATGATATTAATTATTAATTATAAATAGGTTTATGTAGGTTGCGAGTTAAGAATGCATGATATGACGTTTCAGCTCGTTTCAAGAGTTTTTGTTAGCACTATTTAAATTTCTAATTTTTGAAAGAATTCTATTTCAAACAATTGATCCTCTGTTCTTGAGGCAAACAGAAATGTGTTGCAGACGTAACTTTTTTAAAAAAGAATTTGCGTGTTTTTGAAAACCACGATCCAATCCAAAACGTCGATAAATTATGTTTATAAGGTACAAAATTGTAGGAAAACCAGCCAAAACGAAAAAAAACCGAGCGATTATAACTATTTTTTATGCCATCAGATTCATGCGCTTTGGCAAGTTATTTTTGAGTAATTCAATAGCGGAAATGACGCAGCGGGGAAAATTTAGCGCTAAAAGGTTTTCTGCAGCTTATGGTAATTCGAGAAAAATTTTAGCAGAGTTGCAGGAAATAATTTTTATAACATAGTTTCATTGATACTTGGGGCTTTTTTGTTTATGAAAGTCACATGATTGGTTATGCTTGAATTGGGATAGAAAGCCTTGTTTTTTTCCCTAACCAACTCTAAACTTTTAAAAGTTATATATTGCAGAAAACAACTTTTTATCCAATTGGGCTCATTTATAATTAGAGTGTCAGATTTTGGTTGAGTCGCGGCTGACTTAAATATTTCCTCGCAATCCCTCATATGAAAGGCCAGCTAGATGCGATTTTTTTTTTCACTATACTTCCTCCAAGTCCACTAAATTCGATTACGTTTGAGTGTAACCTGAAGCCAAAATTTTAAATATCTTGAAAGAAATAACTTTATTGGTTGAAGAATTTTTTGTTAAATGTTATTTGCAGTAAAAGCGTGCAAAGATTTTGTTGCCCTTCTTAAAGCTTTATAGAAAATAGTTGTCTTTAAATAACTTGATACAAGACTTGAGTCACATTCAGGAGTTTGTCATTTTGGAATCTTTTCCAGCAATAAATAGTTTAACATCAATCATATAATATTTTTCAACATATCAGCTTATAACAACAGGTTATCAACATATTGCTGCTTTTATAAACTTTCCTTGTTTACACATTTAATAAAGTTTGTTATTTTTCTATCTCAGGAAGCGGAAGTGCTCGAACGCGAGCAGGAAGTTTTACGAGACACCGTAAAGAAGTTGCAAGCCCAAAAACGACGATACCAAACTTTGCTCGAGGGTCATGAACCGGGATGTGCATTGAACGTTGGGCAAAATGGGGTTTAGGTTGTGAGTAAAAATCAAACAACCCACAATTATGAGATTGTTTATAAAAAACAAATTAACTGCTAAATACAAACATAGCGTTCAAAGCTAAACTCATTAAACATCACTGATAAGGATTGAAGAAGAATTTTATCAACATCATTTTACCTTTGATGTGTCACACTTTTTTTCCCCAGAAAGTATTAAAAGATAATTTATATATTTATTTTCAAAGCACTGTATACTGCCACAAGTTGTTTCATTTTGTTTTAGGAATCATCAGGGGATATTATTCAAATACTTTTTTTATTTAAGATGTGAATTTTTCATTAAACTCTATTTAATGAATTCTTCAATGATCTATTTTTCAATTTTCTAAAACAAAAAACCAATAGATTATTTTATGAAGTACACATTGCATGCTTCACGCCTGTAAAACATTCATTTAAATTACCTTTTTAAGTAGCACAAAATTTGAAACGCTTAGATAAGCTTTAAATAACAAACAGCATAGGCCTACTACGAAAAAAGTTTATTAAAGAACGTTTCAAAATTTTAACTAATTCCATTAACAATTGAACTAAACGCCTTAAATCAATATGTTTCACATGATATTGACTTAGCTTTTTATTCTAAACTTTTTTATTCCTTTTTTTTAATTGTTTAAAAAAAAAAAGCTTTTAACCCGAAATTTTATTAACTCAATGGTTCCGTTGTTTTTCAAAGCTTTTGCAAACTGATAGACATAAAACTTTTCAAATGATTTTCTAGCATTTTTCTTGGTATTAATCATTTTTGAATCAGCAGAAAAACGGAAAAAATTAATTTGTAACTTATAAAAAGTTTATCTTGTAAGATTTCAATTCCAAACCTGCAATCTTGTTGGCTCAGACCAATGCTTCTCAAACTTTTTTTCTGGCGACCCAAAAGTTAAGCGGAAATAGAGAGCAAAGACTTGGCGATCCAATCTTTTTTACAGACTTAATCGCAAGGATAAAAAAAATAAACCCAATACTTTGGGGTCGCAACCCAGGGGTTAAGAGTCACTGGCTTTGACTATATTAGATTTTTGATCTAAATTAAGTATTATGAAGAAAATTAAAGTCCTCCTTAATTATTTAAAGTTTATTGTTTTATTGTGACAATTTATTATGTTTTTACTTCAAAAATTTAAAAGTTGAGAACGAATCTGAAGGCTAGACAAAACTTTTTAAAAATCTTACCCTGGTCAATTTACAGTACCAACCGTAAAACTCTCTCTTAAGATTTTCAAACCCCTTATAAAATGCATCTCCCAATTTGTAAATATTCGGCTTAACATCAAAAGTATTTAAAACAAAAAAATAATGTCATGATGTGATCAATTTTATACAGCTGGAGACAACCTTTTCTGGACAAATTTTGATGTTTTTAAGTATTTCACGTCAATTGAAGCACAAGTTTTTTTTTGAACTGGCCTGCTTCATTTTCTAAAGAAAACAGCTTATATTTCTTCATAAACTTTGTTTTTACATTATTAGAAAAAAAGTTGCTTATATTTGTTCTGCTGTTTGTTGTTTCACACTTATTTTTATTGGAACTATTGATATGGCTTGATTTTCTTACCTAATTCTTTTTTATGAGCTATGTACGTATTTCTTACTGGTTTTGACTACAAACATGCTGAGCGAATTTAATAAATTCATTAAAAATCAACTTTTTGTAAAATAAGACTAACACAGAAAGTGGGCAATCTTTATGACGTAATAGTTTAATATAGTTTACGTGCAAAGCGAAAAATGATGCAACTTTTTTACAGAACGATTTCTGCTGCTTTTATAAATTTATTGTTCATTTGGTTGTATCTAAATTTTTTCAATTCTAAACTGCATTAGTAATTATACTAATTGTTACGTTTGCACCGGAAGTTAAGATCGCATATGTTTTTATTATAATTGTTTGCTTCATAATATTGCAAAAGTGAAACTGCGAATTGTGCTTATTAGTTTATCAGTGTATATGAATCAGTGTTCTTATTGTTTGTAATAAAGATTTTCGATTTTTTCTTTTATCAAATATAAATGTGTGGCGTTTTTTTGAAGAATCATTGGCGATGTGCAGATTTAAGTTTCATTAAATTCTTACACAAAAGCGACTGCTTTTATCAGCAACACTCTCTGTCTATTGATGGTGTATTAACCTGAATGAGTATAGTGGGATGAAGCAATGCAGTTAACAATTTCGACCTTTATCTTTTTTATTCTGATCCAACCCAAGCAATCTGTGATAGCGTTACAAAAGGGGGCCTAGTGTAAGAAAAAAAGGAGGGACCACTTTTACAATTTATTTTTCAAGAATAATAAAAAAAATAGTTCAGTTCAATTTTTTTAATTTATTTAAAAAATTAAAGGGTTAAAAAAATTCAATTTTTAACCCAGTCGTCGGAGGCACATTTATGTGTCTCTTGATGCCAGTCCCAAGCCCGGATAAATGGGGATGGTTGCGGCAGGATGGGCATTCGGCGTAAAACTTTTTTGCCAAAACAGACAAATGCGTAATCATTATCAATCCATACCGGATCGGTCGCGGCCCGGGTTACCAACGACCGCCTCAGGTGTCACACAGCAGGGCACCTGTGGAAATTATGCTACTGCTAAACATAGTAAAAACAAGAGCAGAAAGAGAGGAGGAAGGCGAGTGAAGAAGCAGCGAAAAGTGTGGAAAGGAAGACGCTCACTCATAAGAGTGAATACCTTAAATATTGGAACAATGACTGAAAGGGCAAGAGAGCTGGCAGATATGATGGAGCGAATGAATGTAGACATATTGTGCCTACAGGAAACAAAGTGGAAAGGTAGTAAAGCAAGGGAACATTAAAGGTGGATCCACACTATTTAACAACGGAGCTGATGGAAGAAAAAATGGGATAGGGATAGTGGTGAGGGAGGAGCTGGCTGAAACTATCCTGGAGGCAAAGAGGGTGTCAGACAGACTAATGGCCATGAAGCTGGAGGTAAAAGGATTTATCCTAAATATAGTAAGCGCATATGTACCACAGGTTAACAACAGTATGGAGGAGAAAAATGATTTTTGAGAAGACCTGGATGGGTTGATAGAAAATATATCAAAAGAGGAAAGGATAGTTTTTGGTGCAGACCTTAATGGACATGTGGGCGAAGGAAACATCGGGGATGAGGAAATAATGGGGAGGTACGGTGCTGGGACGAGAAATAAGGAAGGATCAATGGTTGTGGATTTTGGGAAAAGGATGGATTTGGCAATTGTCAATACTTATTTCAAGAAGAAAGATGAACACAGGGTGACCTATAAGAGTGGCAGAAAAAGTACCTAAGTAAATTATGTGATGTGCAGAGGAGAAAACTTGAAGGAAATGTGCGATTGTAAGGTAATATTGAATGAGTGTGTAGCAAAGCAGCACCATATGGTGGTATGCAAAATGGCTCTTATAGTGAAAAAGAAAAAGACAGAGAAAGTAAAGCCAAAGATACAATGGTGGAAGCTGAAAGAGACAAGCTGTCAAGAAGCGTTTAGACAAAAGGTGACCAGGATTCTGGGAGGCAAGGATGGGTTACCTGATGAGTGGGACAAAACGGCAGAAATGCTAAGAAAAACAGCTGTAACTGTACTGGGAGTGACATTTGGGAAACGAAAAGGAGACAGGGAGACATGGTAGTGGAATGATGAAGTTCAGGAGAGCATAAAAGAAAAGAAAGGCAAAGATAGCATGGGACAAAATAAAAGATGAAAATACTAAAAAGATATACAAAGAAAAGAAGAGTAAGGCATAGAAGGCAGTTGTGATGGGGAAGGGACGTGCGTATGACAATTTGTATGCTAGACTGGAAAAAAAAGAAGGTGAAAAGGAGTTGTACAGATTGGCTAGGCAGAGAGACAGAGCAAGGAAAGATGTACGTGAGGGTTATAAAGGATGAAAACGATAATTTTATGCTAAATTCGGAGGCAGTGCTAAAGAGTGGAAGGAGTACTTTGAGAAACTGATGAGCGAGGAAAATAACAGAGAACCTAGGACAGAGGAAGCAGAAGTGGTTAACAAAGAGGTAAATTGTTTCAGTAGAGAAGAAGTAAAAAACGCACTAAGAAGGATGAAAAAAGGTAAAGCGATTGGACCAGACGAGTTGCCAGTAGAAGTTTGGAAGTGCATGGGAGAGATAAGGATAAAGTTTTTGACCAGACTGTTCAACAGACTATTAATGAATGAATGGATGTCAGAAGAATGGAAAAGGAGTGTGCATATCCCAATCTATAAAAACAAAGGGGACGCACAATGCTGTGGAAACTACAGAGGAATAAAGCTAATAAGCCACACAATGAAAGTATGGAAAAGAATCATTGAAGCCAGGTTAAGGGATAGAGTGGAGATTAGCAAACAGCAATATGGATTTATGCCAGGAAAAAGAACCACCGATGCCATGTTTGCTGTAAGAATGTTGATGGAAAAGTACAGGGAAGGTCAAAGAGAGCTACATTGTGTATTCGTGGACCTAGAGAAAGCTTACGACAAAGTTCCGCGGGAAGAGCTGTAGTATTGTATGAGAAAATCCGGAATAGGAAAAGTGTGTGCGACTAGTACGGGATATGTATGAGGAAAGCGAAACAGTGGTGAGGTGTGCAGTAGGAACTACAGAAAGTTTCAAGGTCAAGGTTGGACTGCACCAGGGATCAGTGTTAAGTCCGTTCCTGTTTGCAGTGATAATGGACAGGCTAACGGATGAAGTAAGGAGAGAACCACCATGGACGATGCTGTTTGCTGATGATATTGTGATTTGTGAAGAGACCAGGGAAGGGGTGGAGCGGAGATTAGAATCCTGGAGGTGTGCATTGGAAAGAAGAGGGATGAAAGTAAATAGGTCAAAGACGGAATATCTGTGCATAAATGGAGGAAATGACGACGAAACAGTAAAGATGGAGGACACAAAAGTGTCAAGAGTAATAAAATTTAAGTATTTGGGATCAACGGTGCAAGAAAGTGGTAGCTGTGAGAGGGAGGTAAAGAAGGGAGTGCAGGCAGAATGGAACGGATGGAGAAAAGTATCGCGAGTAATCTGCGACAGGAGGTTACCAAGCTACGGTAAAAGGAAAAGTCTACAGTTCGGTGATAAGACCAGCAATGGTGTATGGACTTGAGACGGTGACAGTCACAAAGAAACAAGTGAAAGAGATGGAAGTCGCAGAGATAAAAATGTTGAGGTTTGCTATGGTAGTGACGAGAAAAGATAAGATTAGAAACGAGTTCATCAGGAATACTGTTAAGGTAGAACAATTAGGAATGAAGATGAGAGAGGGCAGGCTGAGGTAGTATGGACATGTCATGAGAAGAGACCAGGAGTATGTAGGAAGAAAGATGATGAAAATGGAGTTACCGGGAAAGAGGAAAAGAGGGAGACCAAAGAGAACATTTTTAGATATAGTGAAAGAAGATATGGGATAAGTTGGTGGAAAAGAGACAGATGTTGCAGACAGAAAGGTTTGGAGAATGATGATACACTGTGGCCACCCCTGACTGAAGGGAAAGGCCGAAAGGAGAAGTTCAGTTCAATTTTTACATTATATTTTTTTCGGGCATTATTTTTTTTCGAGTGGGGTAGGCAGTGATGGATTTTTAAAATTAGGATTCTGATGCAAAATCCTAATCTGGAGTCCTTTAATTATGCAACAAGAATTCGACCACCGTTTAAATGATGTTATTTTGAAGATATCTG
The DNA here is from genome assembly GCA_963680785.1 of Diplosoma virens. Classification (NCBI taxonomy): domain Eukaryota; kingdom Metazoa; phylum Chordata; class Ascidiacea; order Aplousobranchia; family Didemnidae; genus Diplosoma; species Diplosoma virens. The sequence goes on along the minus strand of OY796892.1, from coordinate 803,056 downwards.
TCGTAAAGCTTACAAAAGAAAACCAAACTGGTAGTTTTTATTCACTTAACAATCTGAAACAACAAAACGAATATAAATAACAAGAAATCAGGTTAACTAAAACGCAGCGAGCTTCTTCTCAGCACAACTGATAATGAACTGAAAATAAAGTAATAAACAGAAGATTTCAATTAATTAGCGCGCGCTTCAAGGCGCGCGGGTTTCACAACGTATAATCAATGATGAAATAAGATTTCATTTCAGAATAAGATGAAGATTTCACAAAGTTCAATAAATTATAAAATATTAAAAAAAAGTTATTGCAGATACCTCACTTGAAATTACTTAAATCCACTTTCGCTTGTAAAAGATTATAAAAAGAATTGAACTTGATTTAAGTTTATCATTACAAAGGATAAAGATTAGATTTTATGGTTTCCCAGATTTTCATTATTCTGGAATTTTACTGGAAAAAAATTTTACTTTACGGAAAATCACGCGATCCCGGGATTGCAAAATATATCGCGGAGATGGCGAAATATCGCGCGGAGATGGCGAATGTCGCGCGGAGATGGCGGAATGTCGCACAATTTTGTCCGAAAAATTTACTGAAGAGTAAAAAAATCTTCTCTTGCAATTGCTTTGGAATTTCTCTATTTTCGTCCCAAATGGCAGGTAATTACTAAAAAAAGTGTTTACCTGCAATTAATATCAAATTTCTTTATTTTCATTTCAAAAAAATATCTTCACGAAAAATCCCAAGCCTTTAATCAATAGGTAGGTCGTGATCGACCGTACACCTACTTTGAATCATTACTTTTTTACTCAAATGCAATAAACCGGGATTTCTCCAAAATATAAAACTTAGAAATCGTCCGGGATACGGGATCATCCGAGAAAGAATGAAAAATTAATTGGTTATTAATGTCATACCCAAAATCCAAATAGCCAATAGCAGCGATAATTAGATTCGTATCATGATTTGGTAAAGGAAAAGTATGAAATAAATCAAAAAATAGGCCGCTATTATTCAAAAAAACGGTGCCATATTGTCAGAGGTGGATACCTCGAGACATATCTCGAGGCCCGTTTTTCAAAGTCTCGGTCTCGTAACCCCAAAGTCTCGTCTCGGTCTCGGACTTCTGTGTCTCGAATCTAGGTCGAGACATCGCAGCGATGTGGGCAAACCTCAGAGGTGTTGTAAATATGTCATGATTTTTGATAAAATTGATTATTTGTACGTTTTTTTAGCCACTCGGGCGTGATGGTTTGTATTAAATTTGTATTAGTCACAGTAGAATTGAACCATGGCAATCTTTATCAGGGTTGCGGAGTCGTAAGGTTTATGATTCAACTCCAACTCCTAGAATTTTTAGGATGCCGATTCCGACTCCAGCTTTTAAAATTTCAAGGATTTTGGCTCCGACTCCCCAATGAGGACAATAGCAAGTAGTGTTATCTAAAAAAAATTGCACATCAGAAGTTGGAGTCGGATAAAATATTCCGACTTTGACTCTTTAATTGTACTCTTAAGAGTCCGACTTAACCCTTCTTAAAACCTTCGACTCCGCAACCATGATCTTTTTGCATGGCAATCAAGATGTCTTGACACCATATAAGGTGCTGGGGAAAAAATATAAAACTGTTCTTATCAACATTTAAACGTCCTGCATTTTATATTTTTGTATCTTAAAAAGCGGCTATATTACGATGCTTTTAATTGTAGAGGATATTGTTTTATGACATTATAATAAGTTGCATGTGTGAGCAATAAGCAATTGCTGCGATTGCAGTTCAATTCCTACTCGCTTGGTTCTATTGCGTCACTGTGGAAAGATACTTTACGGCATTGTTTTTTGCTTTAAATTTTAGTCATATTACAAAATAAAAATTAAAAAAATATACATGTATATCGAGCTACAGGACAGATGACATTAAAGAGTATTATATCTGGGCATTGTGCATCAGACACGCTGAATTCAAGCACACTGCCTCACCATGGTTTTAAGTTTAAAACTCTCATCAGAGACAGTCTGCTTACCCAGGATTTGGCGTTTTATCAGTTTAGCAATGCCTCTGGTAGAAGCCCACAAATCTTAGATTTTTCTCTTTATATATGACCAGCTCTCCCACAAACCTGGTTAAGTAGATTGTCCCTAATTAAAGATTAAAACTCAAAACAATGGTGAAGCGGTGAGCTTGGGTTTGGCGTGCGCGACACACAGTACCACAGATGACATTCTTAGTGCTGTCTGTCCACAACTCGATATATTTTTAACATCTGATCATCGGCGTGCGTGATGCACAATGCCGCTTCTATCAGTGTAGTAATAAACCTGGTAGAAGTCGACAAATCTTTAAAAAAACCAATAAAAGATTTCAATCGGACCGTAAAATCGTGGCACTTCCGGAAGCAAGTTGGGTAAATTACTTACAGTAGAGAGTTAGGATCCAAAATTTCCCTGTCTGACAAGGAGAATTCCACTTTTAATTGGCAAAGTTCAGCTGGCTTGATGCCTGAAAAAATTAATAACTGGTCTGTTGGAGTGGGACGCAGGCATCCAAATGTTAAGGCGTCGTTCAAGACACTATTTATAAGGCAAGTAAGTGCGCAGCAAAGTAGCCTATTCAGTTGTCGAGTAGACCGAATACAGGGCAACAGCGTGACATGGGAAGATATTTGTAGCAATGCCACAAGGTTGTGACGAAACCTGAGTTTTTCGAAATGGTTACTGATTCTGATGTTGATGCTTTCTAAAAGTTAAAAACCTTTGGGAAAAAATGTCGAGTTGACTTGCAGTCAACAGCAGTGGTGGTTTGTAACTATTCCAGATGGGAGCTGGACTCTTTTCCAGCAAGTTGGTCTTAAAAGCGCCGTAAGCTCCTCAAATGGATCCTCAAAATTAGACACCTAGTTTATTCATCCATCTTTCAATCTAACGCTAAACTAAACATATTAAGAATACGATAACACATTACAGCTCCGAAAGTAGGAAGCAGCAAAAAAACGTTTAACTTTATGACACGCAAGTAGTATAGGAGGAAAGTTTTCGGATCAGGTCTAATATCTGCCCGGCCGGGCCGTTATTAGACCTGATCCAAGAATTCATGTGGCGAGACAATGTTCTAATTGTTAATCTGGGCAGATATTAGACTTGATCACCCGGCCGGGCAGTTACTAGACCTGATCTAAGTTTTCTTACACGTTGTGCCGGATCTGAGGTGGATCTGACGGGGGATCCTAACCCTAGCTCTCACTAGAATTACGAGTTTGATTCCCAAGCAGAAAAACGAAGTTGCTCTTAACTACAATTTTGTTTTATGCTTAGCAACGAAGTTGCGAGTTTGATTCTCACTCAACGCGACGAAATCACGTTGAAACCTAAGTTATGCTGAGCAACAAAGTTGCGCGTTCGATTTTTATCTAGAGCGACAAAGTCGCGTTTAACAACAAGTTTTTTTTAAGCTGAGCAACGAAGTTGCGAGTTTAATTCTCACCCAGAGCGACGCAGTCGCGTTTAACTACAAGTTTGTTTTATGCTGAGCAACGAAGTTGCAAGTTTGATTCTCACCCAGAGCGATGCAGTCCCGTTAAAACCTAACTTATGCTGAGCAAAGAAGTTGCGCGTTCAATTCTTATCTAGAGCGACAAAGTCGTGTTTAACTACAAGTTCGTTTTATGCTGAGCAACGATGTTGCGAGTTTGATTCTTGTGCTGAAAAATGCCAGTAATCTTGTCAAAGTTGTTATTCTAAATTTTCAGCTGTCTTTTTTTATTGCAAGGACACGTCAGTAATTTTTCAGCTATCAGTAACGAGGTTTGAGTAGCTGTCCTTCTATTGCAAGGACACGTCATCCATAAAGTTGTTTGTTTACCAAGAACAAACCAAAAACAAAGCAACCATAAACTTAAGAACATACCAAGAACAAAGCAACCATAAAGTTGTTTGTTTACCAAGTTCCTAATGATTTAGATGAGCAGAAAAAATGAATACAAGCAATTCCTAACGCCAACCTCACAGTTACCAATGACACTGTTATCTGTGAGCTGCATCGGCCATAAAATTTTGAGACTGTTAAAATACGTGGCAGTAAATTACATCCCAAAAGCCCTCCTTCTGTTAGCCAGGGATACCCTTATCTCAAATTCCTTCCACATCAGCACCTGAATGTATCACTAAAAAAGCTTTTAGTGCGGTAAGAAATATTTAAGCTGATGAATTAACATTGTTTCTAGCTACTGATAAAATATCATATCCAACTTTGAAGAAAGAATTACTTGAAAGAAAAAAACAATTTTAATATCCTGTTATATCATACTTGGCTGATAATATTGTACATACGAGTATTTAATCCATTAAATCACATCATGGCATATCCTTATTTGTTATTAACCGATTTCAAGATATTTGTAATGAAGCATTTCATTTGATTATTAGGTGTCTACGTATTTCCACTTTGTCAAAAAATTGTATAAGCTGTAGTGGTTAGGAGCGTTATGTTCAAGTTTAATTGGTGCAGTTCATACTCAGAAGGTTAACCACTTAACTTGATTCTATTTACAGCACATTTATTCACTTATTCTTATTCAAATAGAAATAAAAACAAAATTAAAATTAAAACAAATAATTACGATAACACTGGTCAACACGATTTTTCTTGCATGGACTTTTTCAACTGATTTTGGGTAATTTGGGGGCGCTAAATCCAAATTTGGTGTTAGTTTTTGCTCATCACATCACGTTTTTGAGATATGAAAACTTAATTTTTTTAAAAATTGCTAATTTTTGCCAAAAATTAAAAAATTTATGTTGCGTTTAAGTGCTCTTAAGTAGAATAATGTTTACAATGGAAGGCAGCATCTCCTTTAAAATGACTTTTCAAAGCTATTTGTAATCTTAAACAGTGTTTGTGTATTATTGACCACATCATATATAAATAGTAAGTACGTGAAATATATTAAAAATACAAAATCTGAAATACTATGCTCAGCACAGGTACGACATCAATGAAAATCTAAGTTTTTTCGTTTTGTGCCATTCTCACAAAATCACATTAGCAGGTTTAAGCAAAACCAAGCAAAAAATATACGAAAAAGTAACACTGTCACATTGCAACAATCAGTACGACTGTACACAAATCCAACGCATAGTTTAGGACAAACGAAATCACATTATGGCATCAAAAAAATTTATTTTTTGCTAATCTTTTACGAACTGCGTAAGGGACATCTCTCATCAAACTCTAGCAGTAATCTGCCATCATGTTGCAGTTCCATCGACCTTGATAACGTTCTTCCATCACTTTGACATCCTGATGGAAACGCTCTCCTTGCTCCTCACTAACGTCGCCAAGATTCGCGGGAAATTCGCTGAGGTGGCTGTGCAAGTAGTGCACTTTAATGCTCATTCGGCACCCAAGGTCTTGTAGGCTGAGAAGAAGCTTCTCCACCAACTCTATATAATTGTCAGCTCTCTGATTACAAAGGAAGGAAGTTATGGAACACTTTAGAAAATGATTTCCAAGCTCGAGCCTCAACGACAGTCATTGTAGTCACAAAATACTGGTCCCTGAGCAACGTTCTGATCTGAGACCCATCAAATATCCCTGCTTTTTTCTTCTCATAGCTAGGGTCAGGAAAGGTTGAGCAAATGTATCCAAAACAGTCTCCAGAACGATCAAATGCTTTGACAAATTGCTTTATTAGTCCAAGTTTGATGTGTAGTGGCGGCAAAATGATGTTTTTCTGATCAACCAAGGAGTTATTGACGATATTCTTTTCTCCAGGTTTTATTGTATTCCTTGGTGGCCATTCTTTTCTTACCCAATGCTCTTCGTTGGCTCTACTATCCCAATAGCATAAAAAGCAAAGATATTTGGTATGACCTCCTTGTTGCTCTAATAGGAAGTTCAACATTTTTAAATCCACACATATCAACCACCGGTGAACGCAGTACTTCAATCTTTCAAGCACAACCTTGATGTTTTTGTAGTTTTTCTTCAGAGTGACAGATGGATCCATACAAGTCCAAGTCGGTGGAGACTAAATTCAAGTCGACAAAGGCTAAGTCCAAGTCGACAGAGGCTAAATCCAAGTCGACAGAGGTTAAATCTAAGTCGACAGAGGCTAAGTCCAAGTCAACAGAGGCCAAGTCCAAGTCGGTGGAGGCTAAATTCAAGTCGACAGAGGCTAAGTCCAAGTCAATAGAGGCTAAATCCAAGTCGGCGGAGGCTAAATCCAAGTCGACAGAGGCCAAGTCCAAGTCGGTGGAGGCTAAATTCAAGTCGACAGAGACTAAGTCCACGTCGACAGAGGCTAATTCCAAGTCGACAGAGGCTAAATCCAAGTCGACAGAGGCTAAGTCCAAGTCAACAGAGGCTAAGTCCAAGTTGACAAAAGCTAAGTCCAAGTCGACAGAGGCTAAGTCCACGTCGACAGAGACTAAATCCAAGTCGGCGGAGGCTAAATCCAAGTCGATAGAGGCTAAATCCAAGTCGACAGAGGCTAAATCCAAGTCGGTGGAGGCTAAATCCTAGTCGGAAGCTAAGTCCAAGTCGGAAGCTAAATCCAAGGCGTAGGCTAAATTCAAGCAGGTAAAATACAAGAAGGTCCATTTCAAAGAGATGAAAAATGGAAGACTATAATCAATATACTCAATAAAGTTCAAAGTTATTATTTGAATAGCTCCTTAGTACCATCTAGCGGTGGTTAAAGATCTAGATGAAATTAGGTAATCAAACTTGATTACCTAATTTGGTAAACTTGATTACTAATTAAATCAAACTTGATTACCTAATTTCATCTAGAAACAGGTTCAATCCCTGAATGCAATGAATCAAATATTTAGTTATTGTTCAATGAAACCTAAAATCTAACTAATCCATGTTGGTCAGTTAATTTTTGATTGAAGTATATTAGATATTGTAGTTGAAAAGCAGTCAAAGAAATGAACCAAGAACATACTAGTATGATGATTAACCTTATACTCAACCTGTCAAGGGATTATTTAACTCTATGTTGTAAAAAACAGCTTTCTAACAAGATCCCTGAATGCAATGAATCAAATATTTAGTTATTGTTTAATAAAACCTAAAATCTAGCTAATCCGAGTTGATCAATTAATTTAAATGGAAGTATATTAGATAATATAGTTGAAAAGTTAAGGTCAGTCAAAGAAATGGATCAAGAACATACAAGTATGACGTTTAACCTTATACTCAACCTGGTAAGGGATTATTTAACTCTACGTTATAATTGCAGTAAAATAGCTTTCTGTTAGTGCCAATGTGGCCCTGCCTAGTTTCAAACTCGATTTAATTTAAAACACGGATTAATTTCTTTTCTCGCATTACGTCATCTTCAAAATCAGCGCTTTTTTGTTAGTTTCTGCGTGACGATTTCTTTTAATAGTAGCAACTAGGTCTTTTTCTTTCTTTTCAACTAATGTAACGTTCTTGTTTTGGAATACTCTGAAGTGGATTTAGTTAGTAAGTCATTTTTTGTTTAATTGTTTTATTTATTGTATTAATTAATTTTTATGTTTAATAGAAAACCGTATCCATACAAAGAACGCGTGGTTAACGTCTACTAGAGATATTACGCTAAGAATCTAGCCGTAATACTTTCTAACATATGTTTTTTTGTTTTTGGTTTTAGTTTTATCAACGAATCAAGAGCGACCTCTTGTGATAAGATCTTTATTTGCAGCGTTTGCTAAAGCTTCATAAACGTTGTACAGAATAAAACGTTCATTTTTTTTTGTTATTTTTTGAAAAAGACTTTTTAAATCGTAATCACTAAAACCAATGCAACAGTTTTTGTTTGCCGGCCTTATACAAATAATCATTGAAAAGAAGATTACGCACCATACTCAGGTTGAAGAATAAAGCAAAGGTTTTGCCTGAAGTCAAAAACCTTTGTTGCTGTTTTAATTAGTTGGTGTATATGCAATGTGATGACTTTGATACATTCCTAAAGATAATTTTTAATAGTAGATTTGTATTTTAGGTTATTGCAAATCAAATTTAGTTAAAATCACTTGTGAGCAAGCAATAGTTAAAAAGCTGTGTTAATTTTACTTTACATTTCTTTTGTAAATTTAAAGCAAAAACATCCTATAGCTTATCGTTAATATGCGCCATCATTTCTACTTTTACATAATTTCACGAATACGTACTGCAGGCATTTATAATATTAACAGCGTGGTCGAGTGGTTAAAGCACCGGACTGATGATCAACATGGTCTCGGTTCAAAACCCACTTGCGCCATTCTGTTGTGTTCTTGGGAAAAACACTTTAAGGCACTTCCCCTGCTTGGTGGTCTTGACAAGCAGTTCTAAATTACAGTAATATCTCTATTAAATTACAAGCGGACAGCAATATTTTGGCATCTTCGGAAGCAGGTCGGGGTAATTGCCTACCCTATGTATAGCGCCTCCGTCGCTTTCCTGCGAGTCAGGAGGATAAATATAGAGATAAAAAAAATAAATAAATACATAAAACCTACTTAAAATAAGAAAAAACCTTAATTGAAAACTTTTACTCAATACTTCAACTCCATGTATACAATAAAGCACAAAAAACTTTCAAGTTTAAACGTTTTATTTAGAAGTCAGAAAAATACAACCGACTCATTTTTCACTAAACAAAAAGTGATCATTCAAGTCCAGCATTAAAGGGTTCTTGCTGTTACCACAAAAACAGGCAAGAAATTGACTGATTTCACAAAGTCTTTTTTTTTCGGTATCACTTGCATTTTTAAGTCGAATACATTCATATGTGACAAGAGATCTCTTCATTGTTTTCACATAGGTAAGAGGAGAATATAAGTTGATATATTTGTAATATATCTTCATTCCGTCAGCCAATACTTCCTTTTGGCCTTTTTAAACATAACACGAACAGAACACTCATTAGGGTCGGTTTTAGCAAGAAAAATCATGTGAATTTTACAAATTCCTTTGCTGTTTTGCTTTTCGAATATAGTAGGCACGTTTAAAAAGGTAGTAATTTCAATAACACTTCGCGTAACTGCAGATGATCGAAATATTGTTGTGGGTTTTCCACTTCAACAAAGAAAGAAATTTTTCCCAATTCACTGTCTGTTTGAGGTTTCTTTTTGTATTTTCGCTTGGACTTTACTGCACAAAACACATTTCGAACTGAAGTTTCATTGTTCGTTGGAGAAGAAAGCGATACTTGACCCTCTTTAACTTTGGTTCACCGTTTGCAGACATCAGTGCGTTGTAAGGTGCAAAACTAACTATTTCGACTTCTGACAAATGTTTATAAGGAATTTTTTTTTGTGCAACGATTGGTCGATAGCAGCTCTAACTTTTTTCTTCAATTAGTAGCTGTGTATTTTAAAAGTTTTGACAAGCCCGAACACGCCCACAGATGTCGAAAATTTTTAAAATGTTTTTAACAAACAAGTGTTTTTTATGACTAATATAAATAGTATGTTTTACTTTGTTTCCAATTATTCCTTGAAAAACGGATACACTCTACGTTTAGAAATATTATTTTAGTTACTCGAGTGTTTTTGTTTGAAATAATAAAAAGCATGATTTAAAAATTTGAAAAAATGCTTCGAGTCTTTTGAAAACATGATTCAAATTTTGAAAGTTATTTGTAAAAACTTGTTTTATAGATTTAACTCGCAGCTAATGTCTCGACTTGTTTTGCAACGAGTTATTGAGAAATATAATTTTTGAACAATCTTTGAGAAAATATGTTAGTGCTTTTTAAAACTATGTAAAAGCAATTAACATTATTATATTAAAGAAAAAGCAAAAGAAGTGAATGACCCTTTGACAAAAAATAAAAGTAAATATTAAATACTCTATGGTTTTTAATATTAGCTGTACTAGTTTTAGGAACGTTATAACAAAATGGTTACATTTTCGTGTTAAATATTGTAATTTACAAAATTTTTGATTTAAGTTTGCAAAAATGTTGGCAACACCGGAGCAAATTTGTTCGTTTTTGTTAAATTTTAATTTGGTGTAAACAAATTAATAAATTGTGAAAACAAAGTTGACCACAAGTTTTCTGTTGACCTTTTTGGACCAAAACAGTGAATTAGAACTGAAAAACAAACATAATAATTCAATAAACTCAAGAAGTTTGGTGACGCAAGTGACAGTTTTTCAACTGTCACTGTGGTGCACTATATTGCATGTCTTGAATAAAAATTTACTTTTGATGTCTTGAGAAATAATCTGTTATGATTCTACAAATTTCGAACTGGTAAAAGACTATGTGGTCTTTTTAGATAAATATTTGCCGAACTGTAGTCAGCAGAAAACTTTTCAAAGATTCAGCAGAAAACCAACTATGTTATAAAAACAGTAAAAGTCGCTACAAAATATAGTTTAGAAATATGTGTTTTTTTGTAAATTACAACTTTTATCTAATATTTTACCTAAAGACAAAATTTTACCTAGAAATCTTGATAAAAGAAAGTTTTATGTGTTAAGCTTTTTTAAAGAAAAGACACCGACCGGTAAAGAAAAGATAATAATTTGTTGAAATGTGTGGTGTAATTGGAATCACACCTCTACGTTAATACGTCTACACCTCTTAAAAATTAGAATCACAATTTCTAGAATAACAAAGCATAGTTTTTTTTTTTTTCAAAACAATATCTAAGTTAAAGATCCTTCAAGATCTTGGAAAGACTTATCTATACCTCGTCGAACCGATTATACACCAACTGCTACCCAGAGAGCAAATTGGGTTTTGGCACGCAAGGTCGACCGTAGATCAAGTCACTTTTCAAACTCAAGAAATTAAGGATAGCTTTTCGGCCAAAAAAAAAGGCCGGAGCTGTGTTTGTTGATCTCACAGCAGCCTACGATACTGTATGGCACGGCGGCCTCATTTGCAAGTTACTCCGTCTTCTTCCGGACAGGCACATTGTCTCATTGACTATGGAACTTGTTTGTATTTGAAGTTTTACCCTCACTACCGGTACCGGAAAGCAAAGCAGATTATGACGCCTTAAGAATGGCTTTCCACAGGAAGCAGTCCTGGCTCCCCTCTTGTTTATCTATACATATGACCTGCCAGTGACAGTTAGCAGAAAACTTGCTTATGCTGATGACTGACCATCTTGTACTAAGCAAGCATTAGAGGGGATTCTTACCCAGGACAACCCAGACTAACCCTATCCTCCTACCTTTACAAATTGAAGCTCAAGCTCAGTACAACAAAGACTGTGTCGGCAGCTTTCCATTTTTACAACAAGGTGGCATGACGTGAGCTTAGCATCTTTATCAACAGACAGGCCCCACTGTTTTGTGCCAAAGCCACTTATCTCGGCATAAAGCTGGATAGAGCACTCACGTTTTGCTGACACCTAAAGGCACTGTGCAAGAAGTTAACATCTCGCATTGGGCTTTTTTAAGCAATCGGGGAGATCAAGCTGGAGTGCGAATGCCACTGTGGAGTACTGTGGCATTTATTGACAAGCCCATTAACCATGCCTTCCGCACAGTGAGAGGATGCCTACGTCCCACACCAATGGACAGCCTTTTTATCTTAGCAGTCATCCAATCAACTGAGATTTGCTGCCAAAAAGCTGTGTTGTCTCTTGCTCGCTGCGCTCGGGAGCCAGAACACCTTCTATATGAAAGGCTCCTATCTGCACTTGGTGGACGGCTGCGGAAACTTAAATCAAGACACGTGGGTATTTGTGCCTGGTGCACTGTAATTGCTGAACGACCCCTCCCAGTCACGCACCAGTGTAGCATGATGGGCCGAATATAAATAGAGCAGGGAGTGGCGAGAAAATGCTTATCGACTTTATACATTTATTAAGGATGCTAGCCTAACGCCACCGGAAATTAGCTTTCCCAGACCGGCATGGATCAGGCTTGATTGCTTCCGAACCGGCGTTGGTCGATTTCGTTTAGAAACGCACAAATGGGGCATGGCTTTAACGGCGCCCTGTGAGTGTGGCGTAAAGGAGCAGAGAGCTGAGCACGTATTAACATCTTGCCTCATTTATCACCATTCAAATGGACCCAGCGCTCTCTCAGATGTTGACAAGAACCTGGCGAACTGGTTGATGAAAACATGTTCGGCCATTTAGTGGGCCATCCAACTCCCGTTTATTTCCCTCAAAGAAAAAGAAGCAGCAGACTCAACATAAATACCCATATATTTAAAAGTGATCTGATTAAAAATAAAAAATAAAGGCTTGAAAAATTACTAATGGCTGATTCCTTTATTTAAACTTTTATTTAGCTGCTATCACCTTTCTCTTTTGTCTTTAGTTTTTATTTACTCGCGATGGACGCAATTTAAATCAATTGAACTTCTTATGAGTGTTTTGGTTTTAAAATAAAAAATAACGCATATATTATGCGTAGTAAAGGGCCAAGGCTGGTGGTTGCCAATAAAATTTTAAAGAAAAACTTGGTTTCTTTCTCAAAAGAAAAAAAACAAAACATTACTATTACAATTTAATAAGAAAAAACCCAAGGTTTTACTTCTCCGTTTCTCCGTAATAAAAATCTTTTCTTTAAAAAGCCCAGATTCTCATAGGCTAAATGTTAAAATTGTTTATGAAAAAAACCTAAACAATTTTTCAAGAATCCATATCTAGGTTTAAAACCCAGCGGTGGTTGCTCTGGGTGTATAGTCTGATTGCAAAAGCAAATTTAGAAACTTGGTCATGCTCTAACTAGCCGTATGTTTGTGTTTGAATGATCTTGCTAGGAAGTTGCCAAATATTTTCAAAATGAAATTTTAATTAATTTGTTTTTTTTGTTTTTTTTGCAATCTTTAGACAGTTGAAGTAAAAAAACATTATTATTTGTTTTAATTATTTATTACATTAATCCATTTCATTCCAATAATATGTGCTTTCCGAAAAATTTTACCTGGCAATCGGCAACTATGCCGATTAATTTTTATAATGGTTTTAAAGGCAAGAGCGCATGATATAATCGGCTGCAAAGCCCGAGGATATCTCCCTAAGAGAAGTTCTCCGTTTAAAAAGAATCTAATACGCATTCTCTTGATTTATTTATTTTTTTAATCACGTTGAAAATGTAAGGATGACAAGATCAACTCTCCCTCCTAAAAAAAAATAAAAATAATAATAAATTGCGCTTAAAAAACAAATGTTTTCTGTTTAGCAACCATTTTTATTTACTTATTTTTTTTAGAAGGGAGGTTTGGTGGTTGCATATTCAACGCGATTAAAAAAATTAAAACAATAATTTAGAATGACTTTTATTTGGAAATCTTGTGTGCGCACATCTTTTCTCTATGTGCACTAGTTTTCGAAATATGCGCGCGCACACACGCGGACACTTTAGAGGAAAGGTTGCCTATAGGTGAAACAATATAATACAAATATAAAGCATCTGAATTAATAAAAGTTCTAGTGTAGTACGTTCTCAACCTTTTTATTATCGCGGCTCCTTTAACTTTCTTTCAAGCAATCGCGGACCCCTTGACCATTGGCGCCGGGTAAATGAATTTTAGAGAAGCAAGATAGGCGTGAAGTATATTTAGAAAGAGACAAGATGGTTAAAATTTATCAAAAAGCTGTATTTTACATAAAAAATTCAGATCCCAAAGGCAGCAAGGCCTCTTCTTGCTCTCCCCCAGTGCCGAAGTCCATACATTACATTTCCTTTCCTTGAGCTTCATTTAAAAACCAGATTTGCATCCAAACATTGCCAAGACTCCATCCATACATACCTCACAAAGCTTTTCCCTCTGCAAACACTGCTTTATAAAAAAATTTAAGATGCTATTCAATGTTCATTACATCTTGAGCTGAGTTATTGCTGTAGTTTCCAATAATTGCAATACAAAAACTCTTTTTTAACATCCGCCTTATGTATGTATCGAACAAATACCATGAGCTGTGAGCATGATGCAACATCTGTTCATTTGTCGAGTTGCACAGTAAACACGGGAGAAGATCTGACTTCCGCTATAACTTGCTGTTTGACGTCTTTTGGCATAAGCGGATGCACCTTTTAAATTGTGTCGTTGGATAAAGGCGCTTGTTGAATCTTTTTTGCACTTGTTTCTCCTAAAAGCAACTTCACCATATCTACCGCTCATGGTTTTATGAGGGTTAATCCGATGGTATGGGGCTTTTTCTGCTTAGCTATACGTAATGCCACTTCAAAAAAAGCCGTCAGGCTTGCAGTGCTCTGTTCTTGAAAATATCCACTGCCATCCAATTTTTGCCGTTTCAACAAGAGTTTTTGTCTTTGAAAAGTTTTTTTCTGCATGCTCTTGGTACTTCTGCTGCAGGTGACGCTTAAGCTTTAATGGCTTTATTGCTTCTTTGTTGAGAACAGAACAAATATAACGCATTGCGGTTTTTCATTGCCATTGTCTAACATAGAGGTAAATGCCATTTTAAGGTAACTTTCTGAAAACTTTCTAGATTTGGTCATGCCGTTTCAGTTCAAATATTAAACCTTTCTCAAAACAACTATGTGCTACCAACTGAGAAGAAGACTATTTTGCTTTCTTGAATCATTTAGCGTAATGGTATCCAGCTGTATTCTATTGTATAAGTGTCAATAGGTTTAATTAATATGACATCACAAGGCGGATAATGACAATAGGTTTTTTGGCGACATCAGAAAACAGTAATTAAGCTAATATTTCTAAATTTTATAAATATTTTAAAAAACAAATAATGATCAACACGCCATTTCAAAAAAGAACATTAAAAAATTCAGTTTAATTGTTAGAAAATTTATATCTTTTCGCGGACCTCCGGTGGAGAACCACTGGTCTAGTGGTTTTTGATGACACTCTCGAAACTAGTGCTCTTTTAGCATGCATCTGATCAAAAGTGAAAAATTTTTTGAAAAGATGATGAAGATCTGTTTATGCTAATTTATCAAGAGTTATTTACTGTTGGTGACTTTAATCTTAGAATGAACAAAGCTGATGATCTTACCATCTCTGCACCCGGTGGAAAAACACCATTCTAAGATCGCTTTTTAATGTTTATAGAAGTGAAAGATTAAAATAAAATATATAGTGACAATATATCTTAAAATTTATTTGACCAAATTGCATCATTTTTAATAATCTCGTTTCATCATACAACAATCCATGACCGTTAAAGGTCGTAGCTATACTTTTTAATTTTGAAAACTTTACCAAAGCGTCATAATGTTTGCATCATATGCTTTTGTTTGATGGTAATTAAATTCTTTGTCTAAAATCAATTTGTGCTTGTCTTCGCAAACAAAATCAACCAAGCATGAAAGTGCGCTATCTCAATTTTCTTTGTACAGTATTTGTATTTAAAAACCAGCTGTGTTATTCAATAAAGCTCTCGCTTCTTATTGTAGCAGAAGTAGTTCTTGGCTGAAAGTTGCCAATTGCTTTGCGCAACCAAAATTTGCAGTTCAAATAGTGATAGTAAAGCTAGTGGTTACAGAAATTTATTTTTCAACCAAATACCGTTAGAATTTAGCCGAAGTCAAAAAAAGTAACATAGCAATAAACCCGACAAAAAGTTTTTAACAACAAATAACGGATAATTGATTCCTAGTATTTGTAACTCCATCAGGTCGCTTAAAGAGTGACATGAAAGATGTGTCAGAGATTTAGTTATAAGATTTTTTAAAACTAACCTACCACAGTATTAACCAAAAAAATATATAAATTTTTAAAAATATCTATAAAAAATGTATTGCTATTTAATTAAGTATATACGATACTCGAAGATAAATACACCCCTGTCAATTATTTTTTTGAAATCTTTGTTCATGATCTTCTGGTAAAATTTGAGTCTAAACTGCTGTTAATTCTTTATTAAAAGGTAAAAACAATGATAAAAACTCAACGTTTCGGTATACTATAATTTAGTAAACCTTCATCAGGAGATTAAAGTTACGTGAAGTAAAAGATTTTTCTTCCCAAAGCTTTTCATCTGACACTCTTTAGGGAAAATCGTCAGAATGAAGCAGAATTGAAACCAAACTGAGTTATAAAGGGGAAAGCAGAGTTCTCATTGGATGAAAGAAGTTAGCCAATGAGAGAAAAGATTAAGAAATTTTCAAAGAGTAGATGAATTCTTTTTGCTTACACAGAAGGGGATTGAGAGATTTAATGAAGGTCGCTTTAAGAGCAGAAAGGTGAAAAGAAGAGCGATCTCGAACGAAAATAGAAAATTTTTCGTTGCTGTAGTAAAGAGTGCATTGGGCGTTGTCAAGAAGATGTTGACCAATGGAGGATTCGTAAAATTGTTGTGGGCGTGTGTTGGCCTTGCAAGAGCGGGAAAGACTTTGGCGGTTGGGCGAGGTAGGAGTTTTCTTGATCAAATTTCTTGATCTTGGGCCAATCACCAACAAAGACAACACCGCTAAAATTGAATCACGGATACAACGACGGCTACTACAGCTGAGGAAAGATTGCCTTATTTCTAAACAAATTTACCATTTAGCTAGCTGATGTTGGGCCGATCCGGTCATAGACAAAATCGGACGTAAGGGTACATCCTTTTTGTGTATTTTCGGAAGACCATACATGCGTGGTTGCTGAGAGCCAGTGGGTCGGATTGCTTCGTAAATTTGCTTAGAAATAAGGCAATCTTTCCTCAGCTGTAGTAGCCGTCGTTTTTTCTCGAACCGGGCTCCTCTTTTTGTGAGGCCATCACTGGATACAGGTTAGAATTAAGATTAAAGTTGGCTATACACAATGTTTATGGTAATGTACATGCGCTCTAGCTGTATTTTTTGCAAATAAACGTAAAGTCAACGACTATATCTTTATATTTTGGACTATTTATAGCAATAGCAATAAAATATATAGATAAGTTGTTTTCCTAATTTTGTACATTACCCTAACACAGTGGTGGTGATATTCGCACCGGTTCGAAAGAACCTGTTCTTAAATTTTTTGAATCCCACCACTGCCCTAACAACTTAAAGTTTTTAGGCTGCAAATAATGCTTTTTTTACTTTGCCGTGTTGCTTTTGATGTTACGATTCTATAGACATTGATATCTGCTGCAAATAGATAAATAAAGTTTTTCGGTGAAGCTGAAAAGTATCAGACTGACTTCGTAAAAATCGCCAATTTACTGAACATGAGCATAGCATTAACTTAAAGATACAGTTATTAGCCAATTATTTTCTTTACAGTATAGGTCTATTTAGGGGTACCAGTCAAACATACCAAAAAATAAGCACAGCTAATGAAATGATTTGAAACAAGCCTAATAATGTAATTGTTTTGTTTTTATACGTAGTGAAGACTTTTTTGATCTTTGCTTTATTTTAAACGAATTATGCGTCTAATTAAAAAAAAAAAAATTTTTACATGATTTCTAACCAAAAAAAGAGCTCTTTTTGTCGGACACAGAGTGATAAACTCATAATAAGCGCGTTTTCTAAAATTTTGTTGAAAATTAAAACAAAATTAGTAAAAAATAAACTTCTTTGTATTAGTGATAATCATGGAGCTTGTCCAAAACTAAAGTTGCATTACTTACTACCGGTGGCAGCAAGCAAAGCAGGCCACGCCGTCTGAAAAACGACGTTTCTCAGGGATTAGTCTTGGTTTCTCTTCGTTTCAACATCTATACGTAAGACCTGCCTTTTACGATTTTCAGAAAGTTTGCTCATGCAGATTATTTAATAATGTTGCACTCTTCCAGAAATTAAAGGACTTGGAGGGGACTTTAAGCCAAGACATGACTACACTTTTAGCGTATCTCCAGACTTGAAGGTTGAAGCTTAGTCACACTAAGACGATGAGGGCAGTTTTTCACTTTAATAACCGAGAGGCCAAACGTGAGCTATAAGTTTACAACGATGATAGACTTTTACTGTTCTTCCAACCTCTTCTTGTCTTGGGTAAAACTGGACAGATGGCTCACTGTTACAGTAAGTTCTTGGCGGTCTTAAACTCCGTGTGGCTGTCTCCGGAAATGCACGCGTCCTTGATTTGATTTAATTTAAATTTGTATTAACAAGATATAAAAACAATGCGAAATAAGACGAACTAAATTGGACGGGGAAAATAAGACGAAATATAATGGTCGGACAAAATAAGATGGTCAGACGAAATAAGCTGGACGGACGAAAATAAGACGATCGGACAAAATAATATGGTCGGACGTTTTTCGGACGATCGGACGGTTTTCAATTGTAGACTGACACGGAGCAGACCGACAAAACTAACAATATCGAACAGTATCTCTAACAGTATTATAAACAGCTCAAAGGCTCAACAGCACTCCCAACGGCGTCTAACAGTATTTCTAACAGTGACTCTACGACCGCTACACAAAGACTGAAGCAGCTAAGTAACCCTTTCCTCACAATTTACACCCAACTTATGGAAAAAGAAGTCAGCTCGAGGTAACAACAAATTAGCAAGCGAGCGCGGTGAGATAATGGAAAATGTTGGCTCAAGGCAACAATCAATTAGCAAGCGAGCGCGGTGCGATAATGGAAAAGGTCAGCTCAAGGCAACAATCAATTAGCAAGCGAGCGCCGTGAAATAATAAAGTGTATCAAATTAAATGTCAAACAAAAATTAAGTAAATCAAAGGCAGAAATAAACCCGGGTTTGAAACTCAAAGAGTACTTGCCGTAACACTCACGTTTTATCACCACCTAGTGGCACTGCGCAAAAAACTATCCTCGCGCGTGACACCGCTGAGAACTTGTAGAGTCAGCAACTTGTAGAGTCAGGATGGAGTGCTCGTGCCAAAACAATGCGCACAGCTGCCCTGTCTTTGATATACTTAACAGCCGAGTACTGCGCAACACTCTGGTGTCGCAGCGCTCACACTCGCCTCATAGACAGTATCTTGAACGACGCCTTTCGCATAATCACTGGATGCCTACGGACCACGTACCCATATTTTCAGGTATCCAGCCAGCTTCGCTTTGCGACTAGGAGTGACACTCTTCTTGGCTTACTGTGGATCTCTGGACCCTGATCATATCTTATATGGTCTTTTAAGTGGGTCCTCAGATGCTCGACAAAAGAGACTAAGATCTAGACACTCATTTGTGGCAGCTGCGCAAAATCTTGCAAGATTGTTTAAACAACAATCTTGTCGGCAGCGTGGTCGAGTGGTTAAAGCGCCGTGCTCATAATCAACATGGTCTCGGTTCAAAACCCACTCGCGCCATTCTGTTGTGTCCTGGGAAAGACACTTTACGGCACTTTTCCTTGCTTGATGGTCTTGGCAAGCAATTCTAAATTTCAATCATATCTCTATTAAATTACAAGCGGACAGCAATATCTTGATAGGTCGGGATAATTGCTCACCCTATGTATTAGCGCCTCTGTCGCTTTCCTGCGAGTCAGGAGGATAAATATAGAGATAAAATAAACAAATAAATAAAAAATAAAAGACTTGGCATTCGCGCTTTTGAGTGGACGAATTATAGATGGAACACGAAGTACTGCGAGAATGCATCCAAGCTCCGTGTTTTCATACCCAGGATCAGTGCTAGGTCTGTTGGAATGAACTTGCCCCGAACAGCTTGGGTCAAGCTCAATCGCCTGCGAACTGGTGTTGGGCGATTACATTCGTCCATGAACAAATGGGGTGTTGCTCAATCATTGAATTGCGAGTACGGCGCATAGCCGTACCTGTCGGGGGGGGCAGGGGGGCAATTGCCCCCCAAGTTTCAAAGATTTGGGCAAAATTAAGATTTTTCGGGCAGTGAGAAGAAAATATTTGGGCAAAACCATAATTTTTCGGGCAGCGATACGAAAAATTTAAGCAAAGTCAGGAAATTTAGAGAGGTGACGATGAGGAACTGCAAAAAATAATAACCCAAATTTAGGTGAAGACCTTTTTTTTTTTAGAGATCACCATGATTTTAGGACAAAATTGGTTTTTCGTCTGAGAATCTCAGACAATTTTTTTGTCATATCCGACCGAAATGTACTATAAAATCATGATTTGGGCAAACGTTACAAAATTTGGGCAAAACTTCATTGCCCCCCCAAAATTTTTTGGGCTGGTACGGCTATGGTACGGCGCATCTGAACAAACCGCAGGTCATGTCCTAATAGCGTGTCTCATACATCGACACCACAAGGAGCACGAGGTCTGATGGTTTTGGATGAAATTCGATGCGGGCTTAACAACATCACTGTCAGCATCTGATCTGGGCAGTAGAGCAGTCTGGGGTACTAAAAGGATAAACCCTCAGCCTTAGTCTTGTTTGTGTCTGTCCTGAAGTGGACGCCGTTTCAAACGACGACGAGCACACTTAGCACTTAATTCTAAAATAAGAACGTTTCTGAAAATAGAATAACATGAAAATTTTCTGAGACAATGGCTCAGCATTGTTGCCATCAATTTTAAAAGCTTAGGACGTATGGTATTTATCATAATCGCTTTTGTTTAAGATATAAATATAGTCATTATTATAACTTTTAGATAATGACAAGAAAAATATTATTTTTTAACTTTTTATGAACAAAATTCTTTAGATAGATTTTTCAAAATACTTATTTAGTTAAATTAAACGCGCATCTAATTATTCTACGAAGATGGCTAGCGCGTACAGAGAGGGTGCTGTTGCAAGTGAAGAAGGTTTTCAAAGGTAGTTAATCTTGATTTAATTAAATTTAAAACTTTTGTTTGCCTAATGTCTTTTCATTAAAGTTTATTGGATGAATACAAACATCCAGTAATCCATAAAGATTGAAAAAGTTAAGATATTTAGTTAGCTACTTGCCCTTAACTTTCGCAAATCAATGGATTTATCGTCTTTGTGTTTGAAAACCACAGAAAAGAGGCAAAATACGATTTTAATTTTGATAAAAAAATTGTTGAAATAGTAGAAAATAACTAGGCACTTACCGCAGTCAAAATTTTTGTACTTATATTTTTATTTATTTGAACAATATGTACTTTTGAGAAAAAATTAACAATATGATAACTAACATGCAATGTTTTTATCGTCCAGTTAAATTTTAGTAATCAGCAATTTTTCGTTAGCAATCAGCTTCTTAACCCAACGGTTGCGCAGCGCTTGAGTTTTTTTTGCTTAATGCAGAATCCAAACGATAATTTCGCCGAGCGCGAAAGTATTTTTGTAGCTATTATTTTAAACATAATATTCGTATAGACTATAGATAATTAATCAAAAGGCTGAAGTACGTGTCAATTTGCCCAATTTATTTTGCTACTTCTGCGTATTAAATGAATTGTTATCAATAGTAGTCTGCGTCGTCGTACAGAGTGGTGGGAGAAGCGTGAGCGTTTGATGGCAATGACCACATCCTCTTTCGAGAGCGTTGAATTTGTCGTATGCAATGCAATAAATAAAATTACTCAAAACCAGACTATGTAAAAGAGTATAAGGCTGTTATCAAATGAGGGTTTTTTTTAATTGTCAAACAACGAATAATTTTGGGCTTTTCGAACCAAATAATCAAATAAATCAAACAAATTTTTATTGATTCAAATGAGAGCGCACGAAGCAATACCTGTATATCAACAATGTAATCACTCAATAAAGATCTCAGCTTCGTAACAAACATTGCAGCAGCATTTCAAGAGCTTCTTTTAGATCATTAATTAAACAAAATTAATTTTCATTTAAACATTTTGAATCAAAATTTTTTCAACAGCTGAACAAATTTCTACGTACCTGGACAACATTTTCAGTAATAAATTCCATCAAGTCTCGGTGTCTATGATGAGGTTGGGTTATTTGTTAAATTCTGCTTGACAGTTATTCTGCAGCACAACATTCTTGACAGAGCTTCAACGAAAAATCCTAACAACTGTATAACTTTCATTAATGACTTTTTCAATCTTTTTACTTAGTTTGTGATCAAAATTTTCACTGTCTTTCAATGATTTTCCCATAATATTTGAGCTATGTCATCAATATGTCAGTCTTCATTAGCTGTAACTTCGTGGATAGTCTCCGTATCAAATGACTCCTCTTCATGTTTACCTGCATTATTTTTTTTGTACAAGGCATCAACCGCAGTCAAATCAATACCATGGAAATGGCAGATTTGGTGTAGTACTTCTGACAACCAGCTAGTTTTCTCCACAACCGCAGCTTCATCAGTCTCCATTCCAACAATGTGTCCTCTGAGGTTGAAACCAAATCCTAATAACTTTTCTGCAATCATCATGACGGTATCCTCAGCCT
The DNA here is from genome assembly GCA_963680785.1 of Diplosoma virens. NCBI lineage: Eukaryota > Metazoa > Chordata > Ascidiacea > Aplousobranchia > Didemnidae > Diplosoma > Diplosoma virens. The sequence goes on along the minus strand of OY796892.1, from coordinate 780,931 downwards.
TCATGGAGCTATTGATTCGTTGCATTCCTAGTGATATTAATTTTGACTCATTCATCTGCAAATTTACGCACATGTACCTTTTATTCTTCCTTGAGGTTTACTCGTGAATATACAGAGAAAAAGCGTCAAGCATTTTGTCTTTCTACGGACGAGGAGAATGACTCGTCTAAACCTGCGCAGTCAGGTATTCGAAAATTTGATTGTTTTGGATCAACAAATGATTTAATAGCGTTTGAATTTGATACAAAACAATTTCGGCTACACAATTTTTAACCAGGAAACTATTCGAAATCAGAAACAATTTAACTAGATTTACCAAATTTAATAGAAAGAAAAATAAATACAAAAGGATTAATAGAAAAACATCACTAACGCAAATAAACTTATTACAAAACATACTTAACCCTACTCTAGCTAAATCAGCGCATAAACAAACACCAACCTAACCCTAAACTAGCTAAGCTAAAATTGACCACGTTAAATGAATGAAAAACTCAAAATTACAACGCAATATTACGGCACTATAAACTGTTTTTAAAGTCAAACGAAGGAAAATTCTAGGTTGGGAAACGCTATAGAAAAGTTACTTAAACAAAGCTTTTAAGAACAAAATTACGCTCCGCGAGAGACCGAACAGAAAGAAAACAAATTACAATACTGATTAACTAAGTTGAAGGATTAGCGACGCGAGTTCAAATCCAACAAAAACGATAAAGTTAAAACAATAAATAACAAAATTTAAAACATACAATAATCTTTTTGCCCAGCGGAAGGTTTTACTGTTCGCCTTCTTGACGGGACCTCACAGCTTGGCGCATCATCCGTCGCAACATTTGTGCCATCTTTCCAAAAGCGTCTCTACTCACGTTTGTCTTTCTCGGCATTGGACACAGACCTTCTTTTCATGCCCTGTCTTGATGATGGTATTTTTATATGAAAATAATATTTTTATTCTAAAAAATTTTTTTTTCGTATTAGAATTAATAGATTTAAAAAATAGACTCCGATTCAACTTCGACTCCATTACAAGTCAATAAAACCGACTCCGATCAAAAATGCCATAATCCGACTCCGGTCGGACTCCGAAATTTTCTCCTCTTTGGAGCTTGCACGTGCACTCCAAAACACGTGCGATTGTTATGCTCATTCACGTGTCATACATGATCATGAAAAAATGCGAGCCTCATTGTCTTTCAGCTACAGATTTTATCTTGATACAAATTAATCGCCTTTTTGAAAAAAATATATTTAGTCTATAAAAAATAATACATTATTTGAATGTTTAAAATTAGGTATAAAATTATTTGATGATTTTTCAAATAATTGAAAATTTCATATAATCAAATATTTGTTTGTTTGGTAACAGCCCTAAAAGAGTATATTGAATCCACATAAATAGTGTTTACTTTTATGATATAAAAGTTTTGGAGAAGATGCCTAAAAAAGATTTAGATTAAATTACAAAAAAGATACAAAGCACTAAAGCCTTTCCGTTCACAAGATGGACAAGCAGAGCTAAATAATTTTGTTTTTTCTTTAAAATTAGGAGTTTCTTGTTGAAATCTTGCATTTTATATTGTATGAAGGAGAATCTAGTAAAAGTGGGGTGACTTACGTATGTTCCAAGACATTTTTTCTGCTACTATAAGCACTTGCAACAAGTTATTAAAAAACGTGCAGGCGATAACAAAGCAAAGCCACTAAAGTCTCTAAAAAAAAGCTTAGAAAATATCAGAGATAATGCCCTTGAATTATTTTATAAAAACGGAGATTAACCCAAGAAATTGCAAGGTAAATAGAATCTGTTGGGTTCTTATGTTGAAAAAGACTGCCACAAAGGTTTGCAATGGACTTGAATAAATATGTTGAAGTTATTAATAAAAATATTGCAAACAGACTAAGCAAAAGGTTTTATCAAGATACTTTATGGCATTTCTTTATGGGTTATGGCTTGATATTAAAGTAAGTTTTTTTTTGCTGCAGAAAGGATAGAGGAAGAAGCAATCCAAAACCATTGAAGAATGAAACAAAAGTTAAGCTGTCTAAAAAATTTGATAAAAATGCACTAAAAAAATAAGCTGAAACTTTTATGAAAATTTAACTTAACAAGTAGATCTAAGTTTTTGTCATGAACAGATATATAAAAACTAAAAAAACAACAAATAAACAATTTTTAACCGGACAGTAACAGCGTGGATCTTTAAAATTATGTTTGAGGTAATCGCTTGATGGTTTTCTCAACCTTAATGTCTCCTACGTTGTTCGGCAAGTCAGCAGGACAACAAGATATTTTTACTTTAAAAATGTTCTTTCAAAGCACATAGCAATACTCTCGTATATGTCTTAATACTGAACACAATGTAACTTCTTTTAAAATAAAAAAAAGAATTCACGAAACTCGGTTAATTAAAATGTAATCATGGGCATTATTGGCAACTATTTGCAAGCAATTACTTATCGCTTCTTTTAAATATTGTATATTTTAATATTATTGCTTTATTATATTTTTGATATTTGGATTTTGTTTTCTCAATGCTTATTTTCGTTGTTTCCGCGATTTAATTTCTTGATCATTTGTTTTACTAAAACGTTGTTTTGAAGTCGGCAGCGTGGTTGAATTGAATTGAATTGAATTTTATTTATTTGCCATGGTTGCAAAATTAGTAAACATGGAAACAACATAAATAAGCCGATGACTTCAGAGCATTGTGATTGTGATTAACACAATTGTAATTCAAAACTTACTCCAGCCATTCTGTTGTGTCCTTTATGCAAAACACATTACGTCTCTTTTCTCTGCTTGGTGATCTTGGGATCAGGCAGTTCTTAATTTCTGTCGTATCTCGATGTCGCACTTCATTCGCAATATAATTATAACTGCATAAATCTATGATTAATTTTCTTTTTCAGTAGTTTTAATTTTTAGTATGTCGTAATCTCTTTCGTGTTAATAATGACTGCATAGTCAATAAACCCCAAGTTAAGTTAATTTATTTCATTTATTTGCACGTTATTTTTTCTAACGGATAATCAGTTGTTCTCTTGTTCTGATTCTGACCGTTTGGTTGGCGCTTTAGCTTTTTATTGTCCGGGCTATTTTATTTTTCTTTTTTGTCTCTTTTATCTCAAATGCTCATTAACTCTTTGAAACTGTCTAGTTTTTTCGACGTTACATAATCCTTTTTTTGTCTTGCTTCTGGTTGGTTTTCGTAAATCTTGACCTTGATTAAATCATTATTTAAAGATTGCTTATAAGCGAGGTAATATTGTATACAATGCGATGTAATATTGTACTCATGCCACTGTGATAGTGTGTACCTAGGTAAAACGTCCCAACCACTGGAAAAATGAATTCGATGACACGTTTTAAAGTTTATTAAATATCAAAGTAATCCTGAAAAAAATTTTTCGGTAAATTTATTAATTTAATAAATAGATTTATTTTGAATTTGGCTATTGGTCAACATTTATTAGATAACAAAATTTGCGCGGAAAAATCCAATATTATCTTGTTTACAATTTTAGCTATGGGAAGATCATCTTTTCATCTGGCAAAGCCACTTTTATAGAATCTCTTAAACTTTTCTTTGTCGCCAAAAAAGAGCTCGTCTATGGACTGAAGCTTTCTTGCTTGCGGCGCAAGTAACCGCGCAACCAATCGCGTGCTCTCTTTTTTCAACCAATTAGAGACACCGTTATTTTTGATGTTTTGCAATTTTATATAAACCATGGTTTTTATGTAGTTCTTCATTTGCCAACAATTTTTTCTGACGAGAGTTGGCAGAAAAAATTCCCAGAAAAAATAGTCTTTTTAAAGACTACCAAAAACTGAAAAAGTTATGGTTCCGTCTATACCATTGGTTATTTTTAAATTCTGTACCACAAAAAATTTATTCAAAATGGACTCCATAAGAATAACGATAAAGTTATTTGAGTGTAATGGCAAACAATTTACATTGCAATGTAGTATGCTTTGTTTGCTAGGCACAGCACATAATTAACTATTTTATCTTTAAATACGAGCTTATTAGGCTACTAAAACTTTTAAAACATTACAACATTTCTCTTTGAAAAAAGTTTTTAAAATTTTTTCATTTAAATTTGCTGACAAAATACATTAGGTTATCATATTTTTAATGATGAGCACAAATTAAGAAGCCAGTGAAAAATCTGAGCAAAACCTAAAAAACAAAATTAAACTGTAATTTTTGAAAAATACTTTACATTACCCAGAGCCTATCATAGATTTTGATTGCTTCATTTTTTTTTTTTTTTTGGAAGCTTTCAGGGTCTTCACTCGCATAGAAAGTTATTGTTGAATATTGAATTCTACTTGAAAACGTTTGATGTTGTTTTTATATGTTGTTGTTGTTTTTATTTATTTATAAAAACAACATCAAACGTTTTCAAGTAGAATTCAATATTGTCTCAAAATATCATTTAGAAAAAAGAAAATGTTTCTCGTATAATGCCATTATTATGCATCAGATAAAATATATTGTTATAACAAATGATACATTATGTCTGATTTAGATTTTTGGACAGCATTCAAGCAAGAGGTCTGATGTACGGCAGCAAGGAATACTCTCGCAATAAACTCGAGGATCAGACGATCAGTACCGCACTCAAAGAGTACGAACGTTATTGGAAACATCTGCCGAGAGCTTTTGAAAGGTAATGATGTAATGACGTATACTGAAGGCAAGCGGCAGCTGAACAAGACATTGTTCATTTTCATTTAGCTTTAGTTTTCATCGAAAATTATCATTTAGCTTTCATTAAAAATTAGAAAAAAATAGTTTCATAGCAAATAAAATACTATGTTAAAAGTATTTTAAAAGAAATCTATCACCCTTTTTACCAAATTCAAATTGACAATTTTATTTAATTGGTTAAATTGCAATACATGAATTAATTAATGAAATCAGTTAAAGTTCAATCGGCCAAATATTTAACCACTTCTAGACGGGATTTTTTTTATTTGTTTTGCCCTTCAGACGGTATTTTTTTCTAACTTTCATTTTTTCATATTATAGTAAGTTTTTTTACTATTACGCGTCTTTACACGCTTTAGAGTAGCAGTGAATGCACATAACGGTAAGTGACACTGTTTTCTTGGTTGATGACGCGCATCACATCCGTGACGTCATGAATTACGTCACTAATAATACTAAAATACTAATTAGTACAGCTGCCTAGCTACAACCGAGTGAATACTATCCAACTTATTATTTATATTGAAATAATATTTGATGAAGTCCTTGAACACCGTGGTGTCAATTATGACGGCACAACGTAGTTCATAGTAGCTGATGTAATACTATAAAAAATTACATTTACAACAACGAATAGAATCAACAAAATACAGTTGCAGAGTTCAGGTCATGCATTAAAATCAAAATAATTTATTATTCAACAATGTAAGACCGTTTAAATTTGTTCATCGTGTGAAGTCACTTTTCGTGTGGTAATCCTTGAAGCATTGTACAATACACAAGGACACAGAACAGGTTCGACATTGATATCGCGTATCCTTTTGGTTTCGTTTTGATGAGCACAGAGCGCATCAACGCTGTGATCTTTCTTTTGCCTCGGTTGCTAGCTAGAAAAATGCCTTCCAAGCAAGCGAGCTGGACTATCAAGGCTTCGAGGACGTCCTCTTCTGTGGTAAGCTGGAAGGGCAAAAGATTCAAGTAGAGTTGCCACAAGTTTCAACCGAAAATCAAGGAGCGTGAGCCTTGTTCCAGTAAGTTCAACGTGCAAAAGATAAGAATTCACAATGCACATGTACAAAACGTAAAAAAACAGCCTTTTATATCATTTTTGGACATTTTCTGACACATTGATAGATGCTGGCTCGCTGATCAGATCTATCAACTCCACCCATTCCCTTGTTATAAGATAAAACACATTGAGATTTAATTATATCTTCGCCATTTCTGTGCTTTTTCTGTGTATTTACCATCTCTGCTGTGTCATTGAAGACAGCATTTTCACCCTTTTTATCTTGCCATTTCAGAGCCAGTAATCCATCATTACTCCACGTTTCAACTTTTTCTCAGAAAAATCTGGAGACATCCCTTTGCGGTTTAGCCTGACTGTGCCGAAAACGTTTATTTCTGCTTGCAATAGCTGAACAAATGGACCAGGGCTGGAATACCAATCGTCCAAATATACAGTATATTGCAGCCTTCTCCTAAAAGCTGGTTGTTGAGATCTAGCACCACTTTGATGCTTGCTGGTAATCCATCATCAGTTCGATCTTGACCACAATATATCTTAATGTTTCATGTGTAGCTTGCAGCAGGACCTGAACTTTGGCATAATTTGTAAACTTTTATGCCAAACTTATCTCTTTTGAATGGATTATATTGTTTAAATCTTAGTCTCCCATGAAACTTTAGCAGTGATTCATCGTAGCAATATTTTGGTAAAGAGTAAACGTTTCTCTGAAATTTAAAATAGTAGTTTCCACAACATGTCAAATTTTAAAACGTCTATCAGTACCATCATCATTTGCATTATTTGCAAAATGCATATTGGACAAAATTTACAAAAAACGGTCCTTCGGCAATACTTTTGAATAAAATGGTGTTGCTAACATAACTTTTATCTTTACAACTTTATCACTGGTTTCTTTACAACACCCATAAGGATACACAATCTCAGAACCACCCTTATTTTATCACTTGTTACATCTTTCCACTCTAAGTCATGTCGCTTTTTGAGTGGATTACGTCTTGATGGTTTTGAAACAGCATAACAATTGGTTTCATCTGCAATCAAGTCTAAAATTTTAGTAGGAATAAAAGTTTGGAAGATATCAGGTATGCTACTGTTGCTGCTTAGATTTGCTTTTACTCCAGGAGTACCAAAAAATAAATGAATTTTAGGAGCATTGTCTTTATTCTTCCATGTAAAAGCAAAGTTTCCTGGAGTACTAAAGCCCGAAGTAGCTGCTTCACATAATGCAGATGAATCGAGACTGCAGGCATCTTCACTGTGATCTTCGCTGAAACTTGCTAGATCTGAACTGTCAGCTATACTACTATAACGGTAAACGGCGCTCAAGTTGCCGATTGCCGCAAAGTGAAGTGTCGATCAACGCGCTTCCGGGTTCGTCAAATTAAAAGGACAATAACCAAGGAAATAATTTAAAATAAAATAAGTTATAACTGAAACGTTGATACGTGAAAATGAAAGCGAAAACGAAAGCGGAAACGAAAGCGGAAACGGTAATCTGTAAATAAATAAAAACGAACTAAAAATTAAACACAAAAAGAAAACGTATAGGTGTCTTACCGAGCAGTTCACTTCGGTGCTGACTCACGGGGAAAACGGGAATTATCTTAAACTGCACGCTAAGTCTACTCAGACTTCAACCAGCTGCCCACAAACACTGCAGCTGGTCGCCTCACAAATTGAGAAGTGTGAACAAACGCAAAAAAGCCAGCTCTAAAATCAACGCGCTGCAGACACAACTATGCTTCAAGGTGAGATTAATTAAAAATAAAGCGTAAAACAAAAAAGGCGCTGGCAGCGAGTGCTTGCGCAAATTATGATTAGAAACTCGAAATAAAATAAAACACGTGCGTTGGTAATTTTCTACAATTACTTTTCCTTGACGATCCTGAACTAACCGAGTTCATCTGATTTATAGCTTTATCAATTGTAATTTTAGCGCTACGCCTCATATTGTAGGCTGCAGCTATATAGAACTTTAGTTAATAAATAGTGGTAGCAAAATATCGGTAATCTAAAGGTCACTAATAAAATGTATCGAATAATTTAATGATTTATATGATTCTTTGAAAAAAAATTAACACAAGATTTGAGTTCTACAAAAGCATCGCCACAGAGTAGCCGATAGGCATAAGGTAGTAGCATGCTAAGATAGTAGAAATAATAACCCTAATTTATCCTACCCTAATGTAACGTAACGCTAAACTACCCATAACTTTACCCTAACCCTACTACGCCTATGTAGAGAATTAGATGTACTCATGTGCATCACAAAAAGGAGGGGAGTGGTGCAGGAGGACATTGCCTTAACAATTTTTAAGATAATGCTCCCTCTCCTATTGTCTATTTGACCTTTTGTTTGACCTTTTGTTCTGCTCTCTTTAAAATTCCTAAGTGACCTCTACTTCCCCTACCCCGTAATTTCGCAACATTTGTCCCTGCCTCTTAAAGGTTCGATAACTTTTTCTTCTTGTTTTCGAGTTAAACGAAGCACGAAAATCCCCTTTATAATAACTAGACTACTGTTACGCAAGATAGCGGTTGCAACGTGTATTAATGACAGCCGTCCTTTAGTAAAAACTTGTGGACGTACATGTACGTTCCCCGTCTTCGAATGCAAAATAAAATTTAATGTACATATACGGCTCCGGTCTCGAAGTGGTTAATAAAAAAATAAAAAAAATAAAACTAACTAACTAACTAACTCATAACGAAAAATTGATTTCGATTTATAAAGGTCAATATCAGTTTTTGTATAAAATCAAAATTTAAAAAATTAAAAAAATATTACTCATTCTACTCGGGTCCTGATTCTAAAGACATAAAGAAAAGCTCAACAAAAGCTACAATTCAACGAAATAAAAAACGCAAGGAGCTTGCGTTTTATTACAGATTTTTTAGTGTGCGTTTTTTTTATCTTCATAACGTGATTGACAACCAGCACGTCGGCTTTTGTGTCGTTTGCCCTGAAGTTTTTGTTGAGGCTTAACTTTGCGTTTTTGGAGTCAGGACCCGATTAAAATGGGTAATGTTTTTTAATTTTTTAAACTTCGATTTTTTACAGAAACTGATGATGATGACCTTCATAGGTCGAAATCTATTTTTCATTATGGACTAGTTAGTTTTAGCTTTTAATTCTTATATTAAATATTTGGCTCATTGAACTTTGACTGATTTTATTAATGAATTTACGTATGGCAAATAAAAGTTTTTAATTTTAATTTTAAAGCTTTGTTTTAGAAACCTGCACCGACCGATATTTTGCGGCTCGTCCCCTTAAATATTTAGTATAATCCGCCCGTGCAATCAAAAATTTAAAAACAAAGAAAAGTAATGTTTTAAAAAAGTAATTATTTATGTAGGAAGAGTATTAAAATTTTGCAAAATATGTTACTTTATTGATCTGTCCGTGCGCACCTCTTGAATCCAGATGCTCGGCCTGCTCGCTCCGTCAATTTGGATTTGCATAAATCGCCCCGGACTTGCTCGATTACGAACGCTATATTTTTGTAAAAATTATCAAAATCTCATTGTTTTTGTTTTAATCAGGGACAAAATTAGCAGATGCTTGCTAAACAGCAGGAAGGGTAGGCCAATTATTTTCGGTCTACTATTACTTTATTTTCGGCTCATAAAACAGCAAATACATTAGTCCAATTCCGCAGGATGTAAAAAAAATCTGGTATCCAAGACTATATTCTGCGGCGCTTCCATTCTTTCATGTACAAATTAGTTCTTGTCTCTTTGAACCCGATGCTAAATTATTAACATCTCTGCAAGCATGCGTACGTAAGGCAGTACGGAAAAAGAGGTCCTGTTCACCGGTATGTCTAATCCAAAGTATATTCCCTTCCACCTTCAAGGAAAAAGGAAATTACCTCCAGCCATCTTTTATGTTCGTTCGATTTTTTTCAAGATGCGGTTGATAATTAATGCGAGAACCAAACCTGGATGCTGATTTTGCCTCGGCCCAAAATGTCAGTTAGCTCACAGAGCATCACTTAACATCTGAAGGCTTTCGAGTAAGTAATTTGCTGAGGGAGAAATAGCCATTGGTAGTCAAAGTTCTTACGGTATTGTATTCGAAATCTTTATAATTTTTTTATTGGAGGTTTTGAAGATTTGCGCAAGGCTTGCTTGAACGTTTGAAGGAGATAGAATGTTTAAGCAAGCCTTGCGCAAATCTTTACCGATAGAATGTAGATATTATAATTCCAAACCTTTTTAAGCAAGATCCATTTAGGGATTAGAACCTTGGCTGGTGCATTTCTGTGTTTGCAACTAGTGCGGCTACGACAGAGTTCTTTAATCTGTAAATCGATGTTTGGCCAGTTTACCGCAGCTCTCGTTTAAAAGCTTTTGGAGAATTGGGGCCTTAAGCTGAATAAGACATTCGATTCTCCTTAATACGGCAAAATTAGGACCCTTGTTGTTTAAAAGCTTATATTTAGGTAAAATCTTTTATTATATTAAACGTTTATGTTATCATATTTGCGTAAGGTCATATTTAGGTAAAATAGGGTTAGGTTAATGTTTTATTATTTAAAAATGATCTGAAGTCCTTTTTCTTCAGGATGCTCTTGTAAGGCAATTTGTTGCTGTAGTAACTCGTTCAGTTTTCGTAGCCAAAATAAATATATTATATTTTTTAAAAAGTCACTCTATTGTAAGAAAATAGAGACATGGGATATAAATTTGAAGATGGATTGTACGCCAAAAATCAGAAAAAATATATCTTCCACGCCAGTTTATATTCTAGAAATTAATTACTTAAATGTTTTAAAAACTAAGAAATTTATTGCCAGCAACTTAACAAAACACAAGTTGTTTTGCAAGTCACTGTGCGGTCAAATCAAAATAGTGCCAACAACAAGCGTTCGATTCGCGAAGAGACAAACTCGCACAACACTCGATACAACAGATACCAAACCAATACTCAGCAAGATATTTTAAATTAAATCGACATTTTATTGGTCAGCACCAAACCGACAGCTGAGACATTAAATCGTTCCCAGTAACAACTGCGGAAAAACTATTGATACGTCGTTCTTAGTTATATAGCTGTTAATGAAAAACGAGTTAATAAATTTCTATGGCGTTTAGATTAAGAAAAGGAAGCCTGGGCCCAATTGCTATCTCTCAAAATGTAAAAAATAATTATTTTGAAATTTTATGAGCTAGAAATTTATAAAAGTGATATATTTCATTACGACAGATTGTTTTTTTTATTGGTTCACCAACTTGAAATTGTTCTAAATTTTTTGTACGTATCATTTCATCTCTAAATATTTTGGTTTTAACTGAAAAGAATTTTATGGGATTTTCAATTTACTATTTTTAGGATTAGGACTATTGTAAGTATAGTTGAATAACCCAAAAAAACAGTAGTTTATGACTTCATTTCCTGGCCTCTCCAGAACATTTCGTTAATCTTTACCTCGTTATGTACCAATTTTTTTCAATAATTTCAGTTAAAATTCATGCAGTTTATGTCAGTGAATATAAAAATCATACCAAGTAATTTCTTAAATGTAACTAAGAAAGTTATAAACTATTTTCTATAAAGTATCAAATGAAAATCATGGTACAAAAAGGATATAAAAGACTCCATCTTTAATTTTTTGTTGAAAAGCATGTGTTACAACTATGTTGTGAATGTCATTGCACATCATTTTTTCAGCTACAGTCAGGGAATGCTATGGAATGGAATGGAATACAAATTTTCCATATTCCATATCCTTCAAAATCTTCCATTACATTTCATACCAAAATTTTTCATTCCATACCTTTTCCATACTTTGTATTGTATTAAAAACTCTAAATTTTGTACTATGTAAATTTTAAGAAGTGCTTTTATTTGTCAAATTCAGGGGTGGGCAAACGTTTTAGCTCGAGGGCCGCATTGAGAAATTGATTTAGTTTGAGGGCCGCACTATAGTGTTTTCTGAAAGAAAAAAGTTTTCACTTTGTATTTGTCCCAATTTTTTGATTTTCGTTCTCAAAAATAGTAAATCTGTCTCGGATTTTTGGATTTTTATCCCTACCAAGTAGTTATCTCAAAAAGAATTTGTCTCTCTTTAAATTTGTCCCGATTTTCTTGATTTTCGTACGTAAAAATCAGTGAAATTGTGAAAATTGTAAAAGTTATTGGTTGCTAAAATTTAGACCTAGAATTTGATTGAAGACAAAAAGAAATTAGTAATTTTTTAAATTATTTGTTTGAGGCTTTCGCGGGCCGAACGGAAGATCGTTACAAGTCGTAGTTTGCCCATACCTGGTCTAAATTGTCCGAGTGATAAATCTGTAATTTTAGTCTTTATTTTCAATATGTGTATTTAAACAATCCGCATCAATATTTGATTAAGTCTAACAATTTTATTGTTTTTTTGTAGTTAATGTGGTATTTTCAATTCATGTTCAACCGGTCTGAGACAGTACGAATTTTTTAAGAATAAAGTTGTCTATAAATACATCTTATTATAATTATTTAAACTGCAAAAATTTCAACGGGGCAACCAATCAAGCTATCTATCTCTACATATCCTAAGGGAGACACACACCACAAGCAAACAAAGCACTCAGACTTGAACTTTAAACTGGGCTCTATATTGAAGTTGCTAATGGTTTAACCCTCAGCAGGGACCACTGAATTTGATATACATTGGGTACCATGGGGTCCAAAAACCCCAAGTTGAATATTTGTTTATTAATTGTGTTTTTATCCATCTAATAGGTTAATAATAAGGAAATATCTTCAAAATATTATATTTTTTCTCTTTGTAAGTAACAAGTGGTGCTTGGCTAAAACAAATTATTAATAAACTTTAATTGATAAAAGTATTACTCATTTTGCATTCCTTTACGTTATTGAAGGTACATCCACCAGCAATTTTCAGCAGGTACAACCACAAGCAAGTATGGAAAATGTATGGAAGTATAGAAAATTTTTTTCGTTTCATTAATGAAATCTTCCATTCCATTCCATATTTGAACAATTCCATATTCCATACTAAAGTTTTCCTTCCATTCCATCCATTCCATAGCACGCCCTGACTGCAGTACTGCTTTGTTATGAACCAGAAACCGTAAAAATTTTAGGTTTATGTTAAGGTTTACATACTCGAGGTGTGATAATAACGAACTGTTCTATATAACATGAAAAGAACTCAATTGTATTAAAATATGTGTTTAAATTTGGGCTACTGTTCCTTGTCTCGGCAGTTTCCAGAGAAGCAAATCAATTTAACTTGCTCAAGATGCAGCTGCATAACTTTTAGTTATACCTTTATGATCAAAAATGTCACCGTTTACTTTATATATTTAAATAAAATTTCAAAAATCTAAACATTACGCAGTTAAATAACAAGATAATTTCTTGCCGATCTCTATTTGGGAATCATGATATATTTGATGAGTCAATAAATTTTGACAAATATATGAGCTCTAAAAAATTTTTTTCTGATGATGTTTTGCGCTTATGACAAATTTGTTCAACGTTTTTAAAAGCTTGCTTTTATAATTTAAACAATTTTGGTCAAACCTAAAACAAAAAGGTAAAAAAGACTTTGTTTTTTTAAAAACTTGCCAAAAAAATTTTATGCTAAATGCGGAGATTGTATTAAGCTATGAAGTTTTTTTCAATTGTTTAAATCAGGAATGTCCCACCTTTTTCACAATAAGCTAAATTATAAATTTAGTCATAGTCGGCGGGCCGCAAAAAAGTCTTTACTTTGAATCTGACTCTGATTTCTCGCTTTTCGTCTCTAAATAAATGAGCTCGCGAAACACAGTTTGAGAAACTTTGCTATACATGTCAGTTATGAAAATACAGCTAAAAAATTTGTGTAAGTCGTGGACGGCAGGCTGGACATCTCTGGCCCAAATCTTAATAATTTTGTTAAACCTTGAACTAAATTTTATTATTTAAAGATCAACTTCTTATTGATTCTAACGTTAAAAGCTAAATTGCGTTTTTTTGCACTTTAACAATATAAACGCCAATTTTACTAAAATATCATTTCAAGCCGTAAATCGGCCGTTTTCAACTTTGCTTACTGAAAAAAGTTTTGTTTTTGTTATCTAATACTATTTTTAAGCATATTAACTCACACTTATAGTTGTCACGAATTTTTGTTTTTTTTTGCAGAATGGATTGGGCAATAAAAATTCAAATCAATCCTTTCTGGCAAGAACAGTACTTGGCACGACAGGAATACATGCTTGCTCACGCCCCCAAGCTGTATCAGCCGTATTAACTCGTGCATTCATAAAATTTTAACAATATAATGATTTTTGTGAACTGTTACAAAAAGTATAAAAGGCTCTTTCTATTTTGAAAAAAGTTCTTAACAAAAGTATATCGTTAAATAAAATTTTAATTGTTTTACAGTATTTGTTAAACCTTTTGACTGTAGACTTAAAGTTTATATTTATAAGCTGAGAAAAACTTTTCTACCACATCGCTGTTTTATTCCCACTGTTGTCAAAACTATTTCAATAAATGTTTAGTAATTTAAATTAAACCAACATTCTTGATTTTGTAAATATAACCGATTAAAAATTATACTTTAAAATTTACTTATTTTTTAAAAAATAAAACAACCAAGAGGCTTTTTTGACGCATTTCAATTTTCAGATGGTTCGCGTTTATCCAAAGTTTGAATTTTTTGGCTGAAATGTTCAGACAATTATTTTTTTTTAATGACAGCCTTCAGTAATAATTTTGTTGCCAGTCAATAGGAAATAAAAAAATTATAAGTGAAACTACCTAGAACCATAGCCGTACCAGCCGAAAAAAATTTTTGGGGGACAGTACAGTTTTGCCGAAATTTTATTGACAATTTCCCAAATGATAATCTTGTAACATTGCAATAGATGTGACAAAATATCACACAGTTTTGTCTCAAAAACCTGGTGATGACGAAAAAAAATTTCATTTTAAAAATGAGTCTAATTTCACTATTTTGTGTCAAAAAACTAGTAATGACTAAAAAAAGAAGGTCTTCTACAATGTCATTGTCCAAATTCTCCATTTTCGTCCCAAATTAATGATGAAGACAAAAAAAGATCAATATTCAAGATCACAACAAACAAAACAAGACTAATATACAAGATAACACATTGAAAACTCAATAAACGAAAATGAGCAATGATACAAATAAATAAAATTTGCATTAAATCTTTTTTTTTTCTTGCAACTTAGCTGGCAGCGATTAACATCAGCAAACTTCTTAATATTACCGTATATACCCGTGTATTAGTCGCACTTTTTTGATCTTAAATGTAGTGCAAAAATTGGAATGCAGCTAATACACGGTTATTCAGAATTACCAAAATTATCTAGAGAAATTTGACTTTCTACAAATTACACATGTACACGTAAACAGCTTCGCAACAATCGTAGGTTTCAGAAGTTAATCATGTTTTTGTGTAAACTAACCGACTATGACGTAAGAATAGTTATTGACTGTTTTGAATTTTTATGGACTTACTTATGTACCGGTAATAAATCTTTCAATTTTGTAAAAAAAGTGTGCTAATACCGGTATGTCTAAATTCTTTAAATTTTATTCGATTTGTGGTATAAGACTAGTTTGTTGTACATCAAAATAGCGTCTTTCGATGTTGAATGTTTACATTTATTGTAATCATTAAAATTGTCAAATTAAAATGCGTCTTATATACGGGTCACTATTGAGAGAATAGGTTTTAAACATCCAAAGAAGGTGCGGCTTATACACGGGGGCGGCTAATACACGGGTATATACGGTACGTTTAAATTCGTAAGTAAAAATCAGTGATGAAGGTCTCGACACCAATTTTTTGTAGTCTCGACCTTGTGCTGATGGTGTCGGTATCAGTCTTGTGCTTTTTAAATTGGTCGCGGGACCTAACATTTTTTGATATGTTTGTTAAAGATGTTGTTATGATTAATTTTGCAATTTGGTTAAGAACGACGCTCAAGACAGCTTTGCCACTATTTGAAGTGGCAAAAAGTTTGGCGTCGAATTAATCTATAGTTTTGCAACTTTCTTACATTTATTTTAATGAAGATTTTCATTTAGATAAATATCATCTGTCTCAAGATAATCCGATTACGAAAAAACTTAATATAAATTTTTCTTTCGGCAACAAACAAGTCTGGTAATATTTTGAATGTTTGTATGCACACCCTTGCCGCAATCGGAAAGTATGACAGTGATAAAACGTTTTTTAGTATACTTTAATTTTAATGATTATTTCGAATTATCGTCCATGTGAACATGGATTGAACCCTTTCCTTCAAAAAAGCCATTACTTTGATCCGACGCATATTTTTCTTAAATAAACCAAACAAACTCTTGCTGTGACGAAATTTATGTAAGCAATAATTTGAACACCATATATATACTGTATATATTTATTAATTATAGCCCAAGATATTTTTATAAAAATTTACAGTTGGTGACCCTCTCAGTCACAACGCTTGCCCACCTCTATAGTTTGTTTATTTATTTTTTTCAATTTTCATCTTTATATTCATCGCCCTGCCTCGCAAAAAATTGCCAGAGGCTCTATCGGACAAGCAATTATTCCAACTTGCTTCCAAAGATGCCAAAATATTGCTGTCCGGTTGAAACATTTTATTTTTTATTTTTTAAAGAGATACGAACGACTGAAATTTAGAGCTGCTTGCCAAGACCGCAAAGCAATAAAAATGTTCCGAAAAATGTCTTTCTCAAAGTCACAACAGAACAGCGCGAGTACATTTTGAACCGCAGCCGCTTTAATCTAAATCACGACGCTCTGCTCCAGATAAGTCCGGATAACCCGGATAAGTGCGAGACTCTCCTTGGCTTATCGTGGATCTCTGGACCCCGATCATTTCTTGTATGGTCTGTTAAGTGGGTCCTCAGATACTCGCCAAGTGAGACTAAGATCCAGACGCCCGTTTGTGCCAGTTGCGCGAAATCGTTTGGACAACCTTGCCAGACTTGGCATCCGCGCTTCTGAATGGACAAATCACAAATGGAACGCGGAGTACTGTGAAAATGCTTCCAGGCTCCGCGCTTTTGTGCCCCGGACCGATGCCAGGCCTGTTGGAATGGGCTTACCCCAAGCAGCTTGGGTTAAGCTCAACCGCCTGCGGACTGGTGTTGGGCGATTCCATTCGTCCATGCACAAATGGGGTCTCGCTCCTTCACCGAATTGCGAGTGTGGTGCTTCTGAGCAAACCGCAGACCATGTACTAACAGCGTGCCCTATACATTGGGCACCACATGGAGCACGAGGTCGATGGTTTTGGATGACGAAACTCGATGCTGGCTTAATAACACCACTGCCAGCATCTGATTCAGGCAGTGCAGCAGTCTGAGGTAGTAAAAGGATAAACCCTCGGTCCCAGTCCTGTTTGTGTCTGACCTGTAGTGGATGCCCTTCAAACAATGACGACGAAACGAAGATAATGACGACGACGACGGCGACGCTTTAAACGCTTAACCACGCTTTCGACAAATCGTTTAACCACTGGTTAAAAAGTTTTGATCTATGAATCCATATGCTGAAAGGGAAGGGTTGAGGGTTAAAAACAGTTAGCATTTTTTTATTATTCATTCCAGTTGAGAAGTGCTTAGGAATTAATTATCTATGTTTTTGTGGCAGTGGAGCTACGTTTGCCAAGAATCAGGGTTGGCGCCTCGGAAATTGGTTCGATCGATTTATTGTTTAGCTTAATTCGATTTATTGTTTAGCTCATGTGAAGGACGAACTATTAAGTTAAATATTAGCCATTCGGGTGCTAAATAATTTTTAATGATGTGTCAGTACGAAGTTGCTGAGTGATTATTAGCAGTTCTGGGCGCTGTAAATTGCTTTGAAATTTGGTGAAGCTTGAGAGTAGCGTTTTACGAGAATCGGTCAAGTTTTTTCGATTTTGTAAATTTATTTTTTATAGTTAGAACAATGGTTTCTTTCTAACTGTCGAGATAAGTTTTCTAAAGAATCGATTTGTACTTATCCAGAATCTAACGTTTAAAGAAATTCAGTCTGATGTAAAACTATTTCTAGAGCGGGTATAAATAGAAATAAAAACAGCTTTACTTCAGCGCAGGTATTTGGGCAACCTAGTTGGGTCTTTTTGGATTCCTGAGTAAAGTTGTTATATAAACGTTTACTACAAAGTGCTTCTTGATGCAAGATGCAATTGCGATAATCAACAGTTAACAAAAGCTTTACCATTTTGTTATTTGGTTTTAGTTTACTGGAAACTGAAAATAAATAGATTGCTACCTTAGCGTCAATAGATCGCCAATACAATCAAACCCTCTCCAATAGATTGCCACCTTAGCGTGGTGGAAGGGTTTGCGTTTCCTATGATCCTACGAGCAATGCCCTTAGAAGTTTTTAACTCCTCTCAGGGCTACCCGTGGTGGTAAAGTTGAAGGGGAAAATGGGGACGCAAATGGGGTCAGCGTACAGTATCTGTACTCGAGTAGGTCTCATGCATCGGGATCTTCTCATGGGCAACTGGAACGTCACTTCGCTCAATAAAAAAGAACAGAAACTGATTTGGGAGGCAGAGCAGTAGCATCTTGATATTGTTGGAGTTTCCTCTACCGCTGTGGTTCTTAAACTTTTTGAGCCGCGCCCCCTTGACAAGAAAAACAAAACTCAAGCCTTATCATGTAAAAAAAATCTAACAGAATTAAACAATAGCTAAATTTTGTTAATACTGTAAAAAAGATGAGAGAAACAGAAAACTGTGCACTAAAGTTGATTATTTTTTATTTAGGCACAAGCTTTCGTGGGCTACTGCTCACTTCGTCAGGTGTAATAGAATTCCATTACACTGTTATGATTATACAAAGGCCAAACTGTTATAATTCCTACCTCTATGAGACGTGAAATGCTTGAAGCTATTCACTATAGTCATCTAAGTATTGCGGCATGTTACGACGTGCTCGAGATGTGTTGTTTTGGCCTGGTATGTCGGCACAAGTTAAAGATGTTATTTCGAAATGTTCTACATGTAATGAATATTCGCATAGGCAATGTAAAGAACCTTTGTTAAGCCATTCCATTCCCTCACGTCCGTAGAGCAAGTTAGCTATTGATTTATTTGTGTATGACAGTGTAAACTATGTTGTTTTGGTTGATTATTTTTCTGATTTTTGGGAAGTTGCAATGCTAAACAATACTATGTCGACGTCGATAATTGAGTTCTGTAAACAACAATTTTCACGTCATGATATTCCTGATATTTAATTTCTGATAATGGCCCTCAATTGAAAAGTTCTGACTTTGCAGAATTTGCTAAAACTTGGCAATTTACTCATGTTACGACGTCCCCGTATCACAATCAATCAAATGGAAAAGTAGAATCCGCCGTTAAAATTGTAAAAAGTATCATAAAAAAGTCTCAACGAGACAAAAGAACTTTTTGGTTGTCTATACTTGATTGGCGTAATACTCATACTGAATGCGTGAATACTAGTCCTGTACAAAGATTGTTCTCGAGACAAACTAAAATTGTTTTGCCCACTATCTGATTTGCTCACTCCGAAAATTGAGAAAGGAGAAAATGTAACTAAATTGCTGAATAACAAACGTAAAAAAGCGAAATATTATTATGATAAAAATTCTCGTTCGTTGCGTGATTTACGTATTAATGAAATTGTTCTTGTGCAACCGCTAAATTCTAAGCATGTTTGGAAGTTGGGTAAGGTACTTTTGCAATACGCTCCCCGTTCATATGTTGTAGAAGTAGATGGAAAATTAATTACTCGTAATCATAAATTGTTAAGGACTACATTTGAATCTCATATTGTTTTGCCTGCGTTTGATAACTTTAATTTTGATGATAGTAGCAATTGCCAAGATTGTAAAGTCAATGTGTCTGATCCGCCTACGCGTAATCAAAGTAATGAATTTACCAATGTTAAACGTACTCGTACTAGAATAATAAAACCTCCTACTAGATTTCAAGACTACGTAATGAACTAATGTGCTTGTGCAAGTATTTTGAAGATGTATGGTAAAACTCTTAAAACAATTAAAAGAAAAAAAGATTTTAGAATAGGAATCGAACCAACAGCGTTTGTTGACTATTGTACCGTGGTGCGGTAATCCGTATTTATTTTGTTTGTAGCCGTGCTTCGGGTAATTGTGCTTTTTTGTAATGTTGAACAACAACAAAGTCATTATTCATCATTCGGTTATGTGCTCGCATTGGGAACATCTTATTTTATTTGTCTTTTTTGTAAATTATTAAAAGCAAGAACAAAAAAGAAACATGGTATTCCATTACACCTGACGAAGTGAGCAGTAGCCCACGAAAACTTGTGCCCAAATAAAAAATAATCAACTTTCATTGCACAATTTTTTGTTTTTCTCATTTGATTTGAAAAGTTGACACGGCTCCCCCAATTCTATTCCTTCTAATTCTTCAATGTAAAAATGTGTAACTGTTTTTTAGAAACCGAAAGTTTAATTTGTGACCTTGTCAGCAGATGACGCACCTCAGATCGGCCTCACAGTCAAATTTGCTCCTGTGTTCTGTCTTTATACTATATTAGGAAGAAAAGCCACTTTCAAGCATGTAAGTAGGTGAAAACAGAACCGTCGTATAGCTACAACACTTACACTCTTGTATATGTGCACTTTGCCCGGAAATCGTTTAGTGACATAGCTTTGAATTCGTTTTTTGCAGTCGAGCTACATACCACTTCCGAAAATTCCTCCTGCAAATCTTTTGAAAGAATATTCTTGCTCTGCTCAAATCTAGGAAGTAGCATTTCAAATCTTTTTTTAAAAGTCGCAGGTGATCCTCCACCTCAACTTAAGCACGCCTTTAAGTTTAATTTGGTTTTTCTCGATGGGCAATATCTTGTTTAGGAAAGAAAGCTGCATTTCGATTATGAATTCGACGATTCCCAGCCCCAGTTTTGCTAAAAAAGCGTTGATGATACGTTACTCATTGATACAGTTGATATTGTTGCTTTGCAAAATCACGTTTAAATCATTTAACATGTTTAAAATATTCACGAGGTTTGCCAACATAAGATGGAAACTCTTTCGATGATTAAAAAAAAGATCTTGTTTCCCAAGTCTTGATTCAAATTCAATCCTCTCTAAAATGTCGGGATTCATTAAAAATTGTTTGCAGTTGTCTAAAGCTACCGCTTGTAATCTTTTATTATTTGCAATATTTATAATATGCATTAAGATAACAGAAAAAAAGTACTTTATTATTATTATTATTATTTCTATATTTATTCTCCTGACTCGCAGGAAAGCGACGGAGGCGCAAATACATAGGGTAGGCAATTATCCCGACCTGCTTCCGGTGTAACCTTCGACCGCACTCTCTCTTTCAAATACCATGTCTTATTCTTACGGAAAAAGTTTCACAGCCGATTCCGTGCTTTCCGCTCCATTGCCTCTGCCTCCTGGGGTCCAACCGTCATCCAACCTTTCTCGGTGTAACCTTCGACCGCACTCTCTCTTTCAAATGCCATGTCTTATCCTTACGGAAAAAGTTTCACAGCTGATTCCGTGCTATCCGCTCCATTGCCTCTGCCTCCTGGGGTCCATCAAAAGAATCCTTATGTACCCTATACAAACCCTTCATTCGCCCCATCCTTACCTATGCTTCCCCAGGCTGGTTTCCCTTCTCATCTCCTACTCACATCACCTCCGTGGAGAGGATGCATAGATCTTTATGTAGAGTAATCACAGGTTGTCTATCGTCCACTCCCATCCCTCTACTTCATATAGAAGCACTTCTACCTCCACTACGAGTCACCCTCACCCACCAATCCCTCTCCTTCTTTGAACAAGCCCTCCGTCTACCTCCCACCTTTTTCATAGCCTCTCTTGCGAACTCTAACCCCCGTATACGTCTCAAGAAGAGCTCATGGAGATCCTTCTCCAGATCACATAACCTTACCCCTAACCTACATCTTACCCGTGAACCTCTAATCCTCTGCGCTCCTAAACCCCCCTGGTCTGCCCCATCTAGTTACACAATCTCACTCCACCTCTCATCCCCATGCTCTCGCAAAGACCCTCTCCCTTTGCAATACTGCAGCTACCACCCACCTTTCCACTCTATCTCACAGCGATATCTCTGCCTGGACTGACGGTTCGGTACCTGGCGGGCTGGGGCAGGGTGGTGCAGGAATACACATCAAGTGTACAAAGTGTGTCACTGCTACCTCGCTCTCCTTCTCGACTGGTCTCTGGGCTACCAGTTATAGTGACGAAACCTTCGCTATCCTACATGCTCTTGAGTGGTGTATCTCTCACTCCAAGACATGTAATTTTGAATCTATCACTTTCTTTTCCGACTCTTTATCTGTCCTATCAACTCTCTCTACCCCCCTACCATATTTAACCCCCAAATCTCTATCCAATACACAATCTCTTCTCAATTCTCTATCCCAATTCAAGGTAGTCCATCTACAATGGATACCTGGTCACTCTTCCCTCCCAGGTAACGACTTAGCTGACTCTCTAGCTAAAGCCGGTGCCTCTCTCTTGATCCCTCCAGTATATCAGTGTCCCTTGCACCCCTTATTTCCTCCCAACGACTATCCCTCTACACCAGTTGGAGACGCAGTGTCCAATCTGGTTTCTTTCCACACCAAATCCCTTCAGTATCTCCCGAGTAGCTTACTCTCCTTCGCTCCGCTTGCTGTGCTCTCTCCCGTTTACGCTGCAACGGGCACAGCACTCTCCTTAACTCTTATCTCCACAGGGTTGGTCGAGCCGACACTCCTTCATGCAGCAACTATGGTTCTGAACCACAGGATCTCTCACATCTCGTGCTCGACTGCCCTATACTAGACCCTCTGCGTCGGGCCATTTTCGGCTCTATCCTTTCTCTTCTGGACCTCTGGTCCCGTCCGTGGGGAGTTACCCAATTATTGGGATTCCGCGAAATTGATCCGCGCCCCCATCCCCAGGAATGGGTCGGGTAAAACCACCACCACCACCACCTGCTTCCGGAGATGTCAAGATATTTCTGTCCGCTTGTAATTTAAAAGAGATATGATTGTAATTTGGAACTGGCTGCCAAGACCACCAAGCAGGGAAAAGTGCCGTAAAGTGTTTTTTCCCAAAGACACAACAGAATGGCGCGAGTGAGTTTTGAACCGAGATCATGTTGATCATAAGCACGGAGCTTTAATCACTCAACCACGCTTTGATCTGCGGTTGAGTGTAACCAAAAAAGAATAAAAATTTTTCAGTTTTAATCTACTCTTCATTGCAGACAAGAAAAAGCATTATAAAATGCTAACTCTGCAACAGTAATTACGATTGATAAAAGCTAATTTTATTTTTGTATTTTTGAGAATTCCAAAGGAGTGTTGGTCCTTATTTTTTGGTTGCTAAGTGTGACTTATAACCAGGGTTGTGGAGAAGGAGAAATTTTTTCAACTCTAACTCAAGCTCTTTTAAACTTTACGATTCAAACTTCGACTTTAGAATATTTGAAAAAACGACTCCGACTTTATCTTAGCGATTCCAATTTCACAACTTGGAGGCCGAATGGTCGAGTGATTAAAGCGGGTTAAAGCGCCGTAATTGTGATCGACATGGTCTCGGTTCAAAACCTACTCGCGCAATTTCGTGGTGTCCTTAGGAAAGACTCATTCATGGTACTTTCCCTTTGGCAAGCAGTTCTAAATTTTAGTTGTAGTATCTATAAAACTAAAAAATGAAATAAAAATTATCTCTCGGACAGGAATATCTTGCCATCTCCAAAAGCAGGTTGTGATAATTGCTTGCCCTACATATAGCGCCTACGTCACTTTCCTTTGGGGCAAAAGAATGTAGAAATAAAATGTAAAGTAAAATAATTTAGCGTAAAGCAAAGTCTTAAAAAGCAATAAGGACTTCGGCGCTCAATTCCACCAAATCTAAAAAACCGACTCTTACTCACTACTCTAACTTTATCAAATATAAAAAAAAGTACTTTGAATCCGCTCTAAAACATGTGACTCCGGGACTCCGACTCCACAACCTTGCTTAAAACTATAGGCCTATCGTTGAGTGGGAGCTGCTATAGCCGCATATTTTAGAGTGGAGTTGGATTCCTTTTTACATGCGCTGAAGTTGGAGTCGTATTATTAGATCTCGAGGAGTTAAAAAAACTTTGAATTGTGGAGCTGAAAAATATTTTCTCCGACTTTACAGCCGTGATTTAATCAATAAATACAAAAAATTTATAAACTCCTTTCCACATCAAAAACTTTTAACATATATTACAAAAAAGTTTTCCAAGTTAAAACATTGACCCTCGCCTATTAGGCTTACATTATCAAGTTTTGCTTTGCCAGTGCTAGCATGCCAGTTAAATAATGGAAATCTGCAGTGTCAAGTGGAGAGGCATTGCTGTAACAAACAAATTTGAAAAGACTTTTTTGCTGCTAAATTCACCTGATGTGGAAACGACTTGCCAGTACTTTTTCAACGCCATCAGAAAGCAACCAAAATGACTATTTCACGCGGTCACCAAAACAACCCTATACTGTATTAGTATGCAGAGTATGAAACTCTCAATACAACTTTACTGAAGTGCCTCGAAATGAAACACAACTCGATTTTGGTTGCTACGGCTTTCTTGACCAGACTAAATAGAAATTAAGAGATTGATGATTTCAATCAGTCCAATTTCACAGAATCAGTAACCATATTTAAGAATTAATTTTTTATACAGAGAATTTCCTGTTGTCCTATAATACTTAAGACCAGATAGACCTAAAGCTCCGGACCTAAAATGCTGAAGTTACTTTTAATTTTTAGCTAAGTGACTTCCTTTTTCTTGCTTGCACCCATTCAAAATTTCCAAAATCTTAAGAAGAGCGCTTGAAGTTGTGATTTTAAAACCGATAAAACCTGTCGAGAATTCCAAGAGCTATCACCCGCTATCTCTCCTCTCTTTCTCCTAAACGATTGTCGAGAGACTTAATCTGGGCGGCATCGATCAAAACCAATAATTTATCCGTTGCTTCCTAGTAAGCAAGTTGAATTTTGACGCAGAAAGTCAATCGTAGATCAATTTGTTCTGTTATTTAATATAGGAGACATCGAGAATCTTTTTGAAGCTAAAGCGGGATTCTATGGCCTCTATGTTCTTTGCCACCATATTAACAAATTAATATTATTTAATTTTTCAGGGCATTTATTTAAAAGTACAACAGTCATTGATCGATTTAATAGAATTAAGCTATGCATTAATGGAAGAATACTGAGCACAATGAGCAACGTTCATCTTTTAGTGAAGGTTACCGTTGATGTGTGTTTTAAAATGGCAGGCACTAAAATAAGTTTCTGCTGATTTCTGAATTAATTTTTTCTTGCAGTTTACGAGCTTTTCTCTTTACAAAAAAGCTGTGCAACACTTTTTTTCAACTGTGTGGTTATCTTTGAAAGCGGTTTTTTGAAATGATTGCACAACTAATGCAGGCAATCTCAATATGAAATATATCAAGATCAAAAACAACAAAAAGTTTGACAGCAAAAGAAAGCAGTATAACTTTATTGATTGGCGCAGAAAGTATGGAATTAGTCCTTTTTTGTAGTATAAAATGACATTTTACAGCAAATGCAAATGCTAATTTACATTCAGTATCATACTCGTATGATTATAATATTGCCATCACTACAATTGTGTCTAATTAGTATTTATTACAACGCCATAGATTATGGACCATAAGTCATTTTGTATCTATTCTTAGAACAAAAAGAATTATTAGAAGTCTGTTGAAGTTATCTATCAAAATCAAACAGTATATTTATATGACATATTGTTTGCTGACCCACAAATTTTCTGAGCAACAACAACCAAGAAGTTGTCGTGATTCGTGTACGCCAAATGCGTGGTTGCGGCATGCTCGGCTTATGCTTTGTTTTATCAATCGTGTCCCACTTCTCATAATATTCATCGTGTGAAATTTTGTGTGAAAGCGTTTCTTTGTCCCACGGTCGGTGATTTGTACATTTAGTCATACTCACTATATACAGTAACGTGGCGATACGATTCAGTAGACAGGCGACGAAATAATGCATAACGTGATCGTGCTATAATAAATTCAATAAAGTTTATTTGATATAAGTTTGGTTATACTGTGTTAGGGTTAGTTTAAAACTAAACTCCTAATCCTAACAAAGTCTATAGAATTAAAGTTATTTAAATTGCCTTGCACAGTTTTGCAAAAAACACAGTAGTACTTTAGGATACGAATTTCATTCGTTCCAGAAATTTAATTCGTTCCGGAAATTTAATTCGTTCGTGAAGTGAATTAATCGCATGCAGAAGCAAGATTTACATGTAAATGGCCTAATCCGTTCCAACCCACACAAACCCAGTTTTATAAAGTATAAATATTATACTTCCTAGGCAAAAATTTGACATTATAAACACATATTTAAAGATACACATCTAAACAAATAATGAGACATTAATAAAATCAATAAAATAACAATAATAATGCACATTGTTGTTACACTATGAAGTGGGAAACAACCACAAAAATTTACAGTGTACGTAAACTTAACACTTTAATTTATGTACATTACATAATTTTTTGTTTTGGACCTTGTGTTTATTAATTTTTTTGACTTTGTGTTTTATTTTATTTGTAATCTTAAACTTTCATCGTATCTTAAAACAAATATTTATTTGAGACTCGGTTGGCAAGCCGAAATATTTGTATCCCGAGGTACCCCTTCTTCTTCTTTTGGCCTTTTCCTTTAATCATGGGTTGCCACATTGTGTGATGTTCCTCCACAACGTCCTGTTTTCAATGTCCTTCTCCGTTGCACCACCTTGCCCCATATCCTCCTTTACTACATCCAAAAATCTTCTCTTCGGCCTCCCTCTTTTCCTCTTTCCCAGTAACTCCATTTCTTTCACTCTTCACCCTACATACTCCTGGTCTCTCCTCATGACATTTCCATACCATATCAGCCTGCCCTCCCTCATCTTCATTCCTAACTGTTCTATCTTAACTGTAGCCCTGATGTACTCATTTCTAATCTTATCTTTTCTCGTCACTCTCATAGCAAACCACAACATTTTCATCTCTGCAACTTCCATCTCTTCTACTTGTTTTTTTGTAACCGCTATCGTCTCAAATCCATACACCATTGCTGGTCTTACCACTGAACTGTAGGCCTACAGTTTTTCTTCTACTCTAGCTTCGTAACTTCCTGTCACGGATTACTCCCGATACTTTTCTCCATCCGTTCCATCCTGCCTGCACTCTTCTCTTTACCTTCCTCTCACAACTACCACTTTCTTGCACCATTGACCCCAAATACTTAAATTCCTTTACTCTTGGCACTTTTGTGTCCTCCATCTTCACTGTTTATTTGTCATTTCCTCCATTTAAGCACATATACGCGGTCTTTGACCTACTTACTGTCACATCTCTTCTTTCCAACGCATACCTCCAGGATTCTATTCTCTGCTCTACTTCTTTCCTGGTCTCTTCGCAAATCACACTATCATTAGCAAACAGCATCGTCCACGGTGGTTCTCTCCTTATTTCGTCCGTTAGTCTATCCATAATCACAGCAAACAAAAACGGACTTAACGCTGATCCCTGGTGCAGTCCGACCTTGACTTGAAACTTTCTGTGGTTCCTATTGCACACCTCACCACTGTTTTGCTTCCCTCATACATATTCTGTACAAGTCGCACATACTTTTCCGCTATTTCTGATTTTCTCATGCAGTATTACAGCTCTTCTCTTGGGACCCTGTCGTAAGCTTTCTCTAGGTCCACGAATACACAATGTAGCTCTCTTTGACCTTCTCTGTACTTTTTCATCAACATTCTTAAGACAAACATGGCATCGGTGGTTCCCTTTCTTGACATAAATCCATATTGCTGTTTACTGATCTCTACACTCTCCCTTAGCCTGGCTTCAATTATTCTTTCCCATATCTTCATGGTATGGCTTATCAGCTTTATTCCTCTGTAATTTCCTCAGCACTGTGGGTCGCCTTTAGATTGGGATAAGCACACGCCTTCTCCATTATTCCGGTATCCGTTCACCCTCTAATATTTTGTTAAACAGTCCGGTCAAAAACTCTATCCCCATCTCTCCCATGCACTTCCAAATTTCTGCTGGCAACTCGTCTGGCCCAACCGCTTTACCTTTTTTCATCCTTCTCAGTGCATTCTTCACTTCTTCTCTACTGACACAATTTACCTTTTCGTTCTTCACTTCTAGTTTTTCTGTCCAAGGATCTCTGTCATTTTCCTTGTTCATCACTTTCTCAAAGTACTCCTTCCATCTCTTTAACACTGCCTCCGAACTTACCATCACATCACCGTTTCATCCTTTATGACCCTCACGTGCTGTACATCTTTTCCTGCTCTATTTCTCTGCCTAGCCAATCTGTACAACTCCTTTTCAATTCTCACCTTCTTTTGTTTCCAATCTAGCATTCAAATCGTCATACCCACGTCCCTTCGCCATCGCAACTGCCTTCTTTGCTTTACTCTTTTTTTTTGTTGTAGATCGTTTTACTATTTTTATCTTTTATTTTATCCCATGCTTGCCTCTTTCTTTTATGCTCTTCTGTATTTCTCATTCCACCACCATGTCTCCCTATATCCTTTCCGTTTCCCAAGCACAGTCTCAGCTGTTTTACTTAGCATTTCCGCTGTTTTGTTCCACGTATCAGATAACCCATCCTCGCCTCCCAAAATCCTGGCCACCTCCTGTCAAAACATTTCTTAACAGCTTGTATCCTTCAGTTTCCAACATCTATCTTTTGCTTTACTTTCTCTTCCTTTTTCTTTTTAACCATGAGAGCCATTTTGCATACCACCATACTGTGTTGCTTTGAGACGCACTCATTCACCATTACCTTACAATCCCACATTTCCTTCAGGTCCCTCCTTTTGCACATCACATACTCTACTTGGGTATTATTTCTCGTCCCTCTGTTTCCCCATTATTTACTGTATTTCTTGTCTCATTTTTTTTCTCGTCCTTCTGTTTCCTTCATGATATTATTATTTTTCGTCCCCATTATTTCTCATCCTTCTGTTTCCTTCGCCCACATGTCCATTTAGGTCCACACCTAGAACTATTCTATACACTTTTTATCAACCAATTAAGGTCTTGCCAAAATTTAATTTTATCCTCCATAATGTTGTTAACCTGTGTAGCATAAGCGTTTACTATGTTTAGTATCGACCCTTTTACGTCTAGTTTCATGGTCATTAGTCTGTCTTATACCAAAAGCAAAATGGGCAAAAAAGAAAAAATGCGGACGTCTTAAACGGTCATGTAATAAAATCGTATTTTGCAGGTCAAAAAATATTAAAAAAGCAGAGAATAAGAGAGAGCAACCAGAAGATATATAAATTGCATTGTATTGGTCGACTTAAAAGTGAAACATTTTTAGTGATTCAGCAATGTACATATATTTTGATGCATATATTTCTCCCAAACTGACTTTTCAAAAAAATTTTGTTATGAAGTTTGGCATATCATGTTTTATTTACATATCTTTTAATTGTTTGTAAATACTTTTATGTTTGCAATTTAATTTGCAGGCGTTTTTTTGTGTACTTTGTTTATTTGTTCTTTATTTTCGAAAAAGTAAATAACAGTTTTTAAGGTAAAGCGTTTTGTTTTTTACTTACCGGTAACCAAAAATCTCACTTATCGTTACCCTTCTTTTTAGTGCAAAGTTGCCTCGCTTTTGGCAAAACGAATGGTTTTAATGGAATGAAAGGATTTAAGCATTGCTCGTCTTATAATATTATGTTTTAGCAACACAATCACTTATTGAATATCCTCGCAACGTGGCGGGCCGTTGACAACGCTTTCAGCAACCACGCATTCAACCAAGATTTTGGGCATTGGCATACGTAATAACAGTGAATAAACTAATTCATATTTAAATAGTAGGCTTACTTTTGTAACTATTTGTACAATTCAATCACGAAACAGTTTTTAATTAAAAAAGATTTAATACTTTTTTAACTGAAATAGATTTTATAAAATTTCATATACAAGCTTGAATTTTGGTGCCGTAATTTTAAAGATTTTAATAAATATAATTGTCACAGACTTTGTTCGGGAATCCCAAAGGACCAGTTGAGCTAGGTAACCCAAATACCTGCGCTGAAACAAATCTGTGTCCAAATTTTATTTTATTCCGGCTCAGGAAGTAGTCTTGCTATGAGCCTGAAGCTTTTGTACAGTTGGTTTAACGAAAACTCGGATTGATTCGTTGAAGACTATTCTTCACAGACAAACAGAGATCACTGTTTCTAATCAGAACGAATGTATTATAAAAATCACGACCGACAAAATTCTATTCCACGCTTTGCCAAACTGCAAGCGAAATCAACGCTATAACTTGATTCAATTAACACAAATAATTCTACCTCTGTAGAACACAACTCCAAAACACTGGCGCAAAATAAATTCAACAGTCGCCCCAAATTTTACCTCCTCTCAAGGCAACACTTTTTTCGCTTTAGGCGTCTTTCTCTCGCCGTCCATCGTCGTCTGTTTTATTCGTCTGTGTTTATCTCTTTACGCATCGCCTTGATATAGATAAAAGTCACGTGCCGACAAAACTCCTAGTACATGCGGGACTTAACTAGAACTCCCCAGAGAGATCGCTATGCTTGAATGCGCCAGAACATTCCAAAATTGTCGAGCTATAGTGGCGCTCGGGCAAAACATATTACGTCATTACTGTTGGCGAGAAGAAAAGAGAGAAAAAAGATACATGCATCGCGCAATAGAAAGCGCATCGGACGTTATATTACATAATACAAGAGCAGCGCTCAAAGAGACGCGATTATCGTATAATAAAACTACGAATTACTGCACCTTTAACGGGGATAAACTACATCGTTATGATTAAAATTATTAGTAATGAAGTGTGACAATAATCGATAAAAGTCTTACTTCCAAATTTTTTTGACAACTTACTTTTTAGGCTGAGCAGTTGTCTAACCACGTAAAATGACTTCTACCGTAATACAATTACCTTATGGAAAAAGATGCAGAAATACAGTACCTCGATTTCTTATTTTGCCGACGGACATGTGAACGACAAATATTTGTGAAATAGACAATTGGCCAAATATATAAAGTCTCTCTTTTAAGAGTTAAAAAATCTTCAATCAAAGTGATACTAATTGTAGGCCTACCATATTTTTGAAGGGGCAAACCGGGACGTTCAATAACAAAAAAATTCGTCCCTAAAAAGAAGTGTTTTCTAAAAAAAAAGGTTTTCACTTCAAATCTGTCTCGGATTTCATGATTTTCGTCCTTAAAAACTATTAGTCTCTGAAGAAATCAAGAAAGAAAGCGGATCTACACATGAAGTCTGTTTTCAACTTCTGGTAGGATTTCTGCCGAATAGGGCGGGAAAAAGCCCTAAAAATCGGACGTATATTACGCCTACTTATTGGCCAAAAGCTCGGTCACAAATGCTAATACTTACGCACTAGATTGCTCGCAATAAAGCTCACAAGCGACACTAATCACCATTTTAACTGCAGCAATAGACCAGTTACTTGCATAACACCAAAACTAATCTGTAGAAAGAATCTCGTGCAAGCAGCGGAGGTCACCGAGAGTAGAGTATCGGTTGGCTTTTTTACAAAAGCAAATTTAATGCTGTTTCAAATTTTGGAATACCTGGAATGAACAATTTATTCAGAAACGAAAATTTATCCAGCAAAAGAAGTGAACTTTTGGCAAAAACTAGAAAAGCAAAATATGAAGCTAAGTATAAATATCTGTGGACAAAGAATGGTAATATCTTTGTCAGAAAATCTGATCAAGTACAAAGTCTACACATTAAAAGTATACTACGCATTGCTAAAATGAACTAATAACTTGTTTTTTTGTTTTGTTTCTTGTACCTCTTAAGTAGGTAATTTAAGTAGAATAGTACCACACATTCAAATGATAAATATATTGTCAGACAGCACAGTTAATCACACAGCAAAAAACTTAAATAAAATTTATGCCAATAAAGAAAACACATCAAACTACTATAAAATAATACTCAAGAACCCTATTCAAAAACTCATGAGCCAAAACAAAAATAATTTTAGTGTTCTGCATATGAACATAAAAAGTCTTAACAAAAATTTTCCTGAAATTGAGAACATGCTTATAGAATTAAATGAATATCCTGATGTAATAGCCTTGACTGAAATAAAAATCAAGGAATCTGGCACTCAAGTAAATAGAGTATTAAATTATTTTACTGTTCATAATGACACAAAAACAAGTCCTGGAGGATTGGGTATTTATATCAAATCAAATATTTGCTTTAAACTTAGACAGGATCTTGAAATAAAATGTAGAGAGTATGAATCTATCGGAATAGAAATAGTACAAAACGGTAAAATAAATATAATTGGTGTTATCTGTAAACATCCAAATTATAATTTTCAAGAATTTCAAAATAATTTCTTAAACACTTTGGATAATTTAAATGAAATTAGATGTAAATTTTATATTTGTTAAGACTTTAACATAAACCAACTATCATATTACACATCAAACAATGTGAAATGCTTTACTGATTCAATTATGAGCTTAGGATGTAAAAATGTGATAAAAAAGAACTACTAGAATTACAACCAATAGTGCAACACTTATTGGCCACATATATACAAATAATACACAAAATCACATCACAGCTGGGATCGTCGTAAACGACATTGGTGATCATCTATCAATATTTATTGTGATAGAGATAAAAAAACATTAAAGAAGTAAAGAGCCAGAAAAATACTCAAAGAAAAAATATGAACAACGTTCAGATGGAAAATTTTTTAATTGATTCACAAAATTTATTTTTAGATTGCTCTTGTAACAATAACACAATAGAAGATTTCAGTATTTTTTTGGTTTTAAGTCGAAATGTGACGTGTTTGCCAGTTAAAATTTTTATTTCATTTTTTGACTTTAATTTTTCATTCATTCAGTTTTTATTTGCAATCAAGTTATTATATTACGTTTCCAAATTGTTATTGACCAAGTGATTCCGAATAAGAAAACAGCGGCTAAACGATATAAGTTATTACACACACAATGTTAATTGTGCCTGTAATAACGTACAACCAATGTAATGTAACAGCGTCTTCTTCTTCTCCTTTCGGCCTTTCCCTTTAGTCAGGGGTGGCCACAGCATATCATAATTCTCCACATCTTTCTGTCTTCAATGTCCGTCTCCTTCGCACCAACTTCCTCCATATCTTCTTTTTCTAAATCTAAAAATCTTCTCTTTGGTCTCCCTCTTTTCCTCTTTCCTGGTAACTCCATTTCCATCATCTTTCTTCCTATATACTCTTGGTCTCTCCTCATGATATGTCCATACCACCTCAGCCTGCCCTCCCTCATCTTCATTCCTAACCGTTCTACCTTAACGGTATTCCTGATGTGCTCGTTTCTAATCTTATCTTTTCTCGTCACTCTCATAGCAAACCTCAACATTTTCATCTCTGCGACTTCTATCTCTTCCACTTGTTTTTTTGTGACTGCCACTGTCTCAAGTCCATACACCATTGCTGGTCTTACCACTGAACTGTACACTTTTCCTTTTACTCTAGCTGGTAAACTCCTGTCGCAGATTACTCCCGATACTTTTCTCAATCCGTTTCATCCTGCCTGTACTCTCTTCTTTACCTCCCTCTCACAACTACCACTTTCTTGGGGTAATAATAACTTTACAATTAAACAATTCTCGTGTATTTTACGTCTAAGCTGAATGATATTGCACCAAATATTTTCACGCGTTTTTTGGCTTGGATTCCACTATTGTAAGTTTTTTTATTTTTTATCAAATCAATTTTACTCAAAAATTAAAAATTTTTTTGTTTCCGTCGTCAATTCCGAAATGATATTTGCTTTCTCAGTAATGTTTTCAAACGAAGGTGCATACACTTGTACTAAATTCGTTTTTGCAAATCGTTAAAACCTTAAAGCATTCGATTGTGTTGATTTTGTAAAATGCAGTGCAAAGTTTTAATTACTCGTGGTAATGTACATTTTATGCTTAACTTGCAATCATATTAGGTTGGATAGAAAGTCTTGTCGCATTTTTTGCCATGGCATTTTCAATCTATATATTTTGGATTTGGTTAATTAATATTTATTGTCATTATATTAATGTTTTAATATTTTATTTCAGATTAATTTAATAGCATTTTCTTGAGTTTTACAATTGAATTACCCGTTTAAAGTGGGTTTTGACCAGATGTATATTAGACATTGCATTTTATATGAATTTAAAAAAGGCTCAAAAGCATCTCAAGCAGCAAGAAATATTCGATCTGTCTATAAAAACGAGGCCCCGAGTATCCGAACTTGTCAACAATGGTTCAAACAATTTGAATCAGGAAACTTTACCCTCGAAGACTCCCTTCGATCACGAAGACCAAGTTCTGTCCCTCTTAAGGTTTTAAAGGCTGTGGTTGAGGAAAATCCCAAACAAACTGCCAGGGAATTGGCTAAGCAGTTCAGTACTTGTCAGCAAAGAGAGCTTTGAGACCTTCCCAGCTTGTTTAGCTGTGTTATGATAGTCCTGTGACAAGTACTGAACTGCTTAGCCAATTCCCTGGCAGTTTGTTCATAGGGTAATTTAATTGTAAAACTCAAGAAAATGCTATTAAATTAATCTGAAATAAAATATTAAAACATTAATATAATGACAATAAATATTGATTAACCATATCCAAAATATATAGACTGAAAATGCCATGGCAAAAAATGCGACAAGACTTTCCATCCAACCTAATACGTATATTTTTCTGTCGTTGATACCAGGTATATTATTAAAATTTTTATTCACTATCTTCTGGTAAAATTAGAGTCTAAACTGCTGTTAAATCTTTATTAAAAGATAAAAACAATAATAAAAACTCAACGTTTCAGTATACTATAAACTCAGTAAACGTTTATCAGGAGATTAAATAAAACAGAAACATCATCTGCAATAAAATCATAGTGGTGCAAAAAAATAAAAAAATAAAAATAAAAGTGCATTTGTAATCTAAAACGACATCTAACGGATTTTAACTTTTTTTTACAGAAAACTAATTACAGATTCGAAAGATTTTAAAGAAGAAAAAGAAATGCTGCGACGTGTGTTGAAAGATAACAACCACCCAAATTGGCTTTTAAAGAAAAGATTTAATCAATTTAAATTTAGCAAATTTGAGAAACAAGACAAAAGCAAAAACTACAAAGGAATAATAACCCTATCTTATTTACAAGATATAACTGAAATTTTAAACCATATAATTACAAAACAAAATATCAGAGTATCTACAAAACCTCTTCAAACAATTAAGCAAATTTTACCACATTTAAAAAGATCTAATTGAATCAAAGCAACAGCCAGGAGTAATTTATCAAATTCCGTGTTTACATTGTGATGGCATTTACATGGGTGAAACTGGTAAGGCATTTTGTACAAGGCATAAAGAACACATGCGTGATGTGAATCCAAAAAATCTAGCACGATTAGAAAATAATGACATGAACAACAAATCTGCTCCGGTGAAACATGTATATTCGGAAAATCATCATATGGATTGGAATAACTCAAAAATTTTGGCCAGAGGAACAGAGAAAACAAAAAGAAGATTTTTAGAGTCATTTTTTAATCATTCCAATAATTGTGTTTTTAATGACAAAACCAATTGTTTTTATTTAACTGCTTATCGTAATTTAAAATTTTAAATCCATTAGATGTCGTTTTACATTACAAATGTGCTTTTTTTTCTTTTTTTTGCTCCATGATTTCACAAACATCATCTGCACTATGATTTCATTGTAGATGATGTTTGTGTTTCATTTAATCTCCTGATGAAGGTTTACTGAGTTTATAGCATTCTGAAACGTTGAGTTTTTATTATTGTTTATATCTTTTAATAAAGATTTAACAGCAGTTTAGACTCCAATTTTACCAGAAGATCATGAATTTTGCAATCGTATATATTGGCTAGTCGTGAATTGGGGCTCAGCGCGTATATTAGTGCCGATCGTTGAGTTTAAAATTCTGTGCTTTTCTTTCAGAAAAAGGTAATCCTCATTAAATAAAATAATAATTAAATCACTTGTTTAAATTGGGCAACTCTGTTGTAAACACACTCGGACCAAGATGAACCCTGGTACATATATGAGACGCAGACCGATACTTGATACTCTAAAGTAGTTGTTGACCTCCAATCATCTGACTGTAAAAAATCTTTTATGTTGTGCTGTTTATGTTGTTTCGTGTCCCCTGATAAATTTTTTTTATTTTTTTATTTATTTCATTTTTACTCACAATCAACTTGAAATTAATCATAGTGCATGTAGAAATAAAGATTGTGAATAAGGAAGCAGCGACTAAACGAAGTACGTTATTACATGCACAACGTCATGCTTGCATGGTCGTGCATGGTCGCTGTACCTTTGAACAAAGCGATGTGATGTTAATAAGAAAAGGAAAGCGAAAAGAAGATAATTAATGCACACATCCGAGCCATAGTCAGAGAATGTTGTGTAATCATGGGTGGGAGAAACAACAAACTCAAAGACCAAAAGGGTCTGGACCAAAAGGGTCAGGCAGGCAAAGAAACCCACCAAAAGAAATCCTGCCACGGGTCAAAAGGACCATTTCAAAAGCATATGGCTGGACAAAAAAAAAATTTATATGCATAAGATAGAACATACAAATAGTGAACAAGAATAGGTGCAAAATAATTAAATTATGTGAATTTTCATCGAACTGGATGGGCCGAAATGATCTGGATGTTGCCTTTGAAGTCGCATCGGGCTTTTATCACCTTCAATTTCTTTGTACAATTTGGTGGAGTTACCTGTAACATAAAAAACCAGCAGCAGAAGTTTTAAAATTTATGAAGTCTATTACCATTAAAAATTACGTTGCAATAAGATGCTTTTGAAATTCTGTACGAAATTTACTATATGATTTTATCTGTTTAATGCTTATTGGGACTTTATTCCAAGCAAGAAAACCTCTGTATCTTAAAGATTGTTTAGTTACATTTAATCTACAAAATGAAGGATAGAATTTGGACTGGCTTCTTGTACATTTAGTGAATTTGTCGCTTATCAGGTTATTTTGAAAAAAATGATCAAAACATGGTGGTAACATGCCTTTTATATATTTGTACATAAAACAAATTATTTCTAATTCGGTTATTTGATCAATTGTCATTACGTTGTTGTTTCGCAAGATGTCAGTAACGTTAGCTCTATGATGTAATCCAAATGTTAATCGTATGAATTTATTAGCGATTCGTTGAATTTTTGAGGCTGTGGTTTTATTACCAATATGCCAAGTTGTAATACAATATCTTATATGACTGATTATCAGGGAGTTATACAATACAAGCAAAGTTTTTTTGTCAAAGTGTTTTGAAATTTTTTTGATAGTACCATAACTTACGCAGATTTTTTGTAGAACAAAGTTCATATGCAATTTCCAACTTAAATGTTCATGAAATATTATTCCCAAAAATTTCGTTTTTGGTTGCTGAGAGATAAATTTATTTCTAATTGAAATTGTCAGTTTTTTTGAGGGAGGCTTTGTTTTGGGTGTGCGAAAGATCACATAATGTGTTTTGTTAGTGTTTAGAAATAGCCGATTTGCCAGAAGCCACTTATCTATGTTCCCTAACTCCTTATTTACAGCTTCATATAAGGTTTCATAGCAATTACTTTTTAAAAATATGTTAGTGTCGTCTGCGTACATAATACATTTTCCTAAGGTTAAGCAATTATTTAAATCATTTACATAAATTGAGAATAGTAAAGGGCCTAAAATTGAGCCCTGAGGGACACCATATTTTATTGACTTAGTATTGGAGCAGATATTATTTATTTCAACTAATTGTTTTCTGTTGCTAAGATAGCTACAAAACCAATCATGCGCTACACCACGAATTCCACAATGCCATAATTTGGATAATAAAATTTTATGATCAATGGTATCGAATGCTTTAGATAGATCAAGAAATATGCCAAGTACATGTTCTTTGTTTTCAAAAGCTTCAGTAATATTTTCAATTAATAATGAAGTTGCGTGACTAGTTGAGTGATTTTTTCTAAAGCCAAATTGATATTTATAAAAAAAGTTTTGTTTTTTTAAGAATAATACTACACGATTGTACATTAACTTTTCCAATATTTTTGACATTGAGCAAAGTAAGCTGATTGGGCGATAATTGCATACATTAGTTACACTACCCTTTTTATGAATTGGTACTACTTTTGCAGTTTTAAAGTCAGAGATAAATTCACCACAAGCTAACGAAAGATTAAACACATGTGTCAGAGCTATTAACATATTGTCTGGTGTGCTTTTTAAAATAGTTGAGGGAATTTCATCAATGCCAGTACTTTTTTTAGGCTGAAGGTCACTGATTAATTTTTTTATTTCAGTTAAACTAGTTGGATAGAGATAAAGTGTGCTCAATGTGGGAGATTGCATAAATGTTTGAAAACTATGAGATGTTTGGGGTAAATCTGATATTAAATTATTTGCAACATTGACAAAGTAATTATTAAAATAATTAGTAATCTGGAGAGAGTCATTTACCAAATTATTGTTTATGGATATGGAAGAACATACTGATGATTTAACTTTACCTAATTGCTTGTTTATATTTTTCCAGGTCTCTTTTAAATTATTACTTAATTTCTTAAATGTTTGTCAAAAATAACTCTGTTTTTTTTTGTAAGGCGCGATTGTATGTATTTCTTTCTTTATTGAAGTTTGCTTTGTTTAAAACACTCCTGTTTTTCAGAAACTTTTTAAAACACTTGTTTTTTTTAAGCATTAATAAATAAAGATCATTATCAAACCATGGCTGTTTATTTTTGTTTTCAATATTTTGCTTGATGAAAGGGAAGCAGTAGTTAAAAGTAGATTTGTAATTGTCCATTAATAATTTAAATGCTAAATTAGTATTAGTTTCATTTAGTATTGCATTAATATTAATATTTTCTAACATTTCATTAAACTTGGTTATACTTTGGGGGGTAAAAGATCTTTTTTGTTGAGGTCTATACAAATTCTATCTAATACTGGTAGATGGTCAGAAAGTGGATTTAAAATGACTCCGGATTTTATTTGCTGTTGGTGTAAATTTGTCCAGATGTGGTCTAATACTGTTGCACTTGTATCTGTGATGCGAGTTGGTTTGTTAATAACTGGGAAGTAATGACCTTCAAGCATCATTTCAATAAAATTGGATACATGTTCATTATCTTGATTTGATAAATCATAATTAAAGTCTCCAGTGATAAAACATTTGTTTAGTGATTCATTACTATTATGGATACAATTGTAAAGATTATTCAAAAAGTTTTCATTTAAATGATTGTCATTAGAAGGAGATCTATAAATGTTACCACAGAATAAATTTTCATTATGTAATTGAATTTTTATAAAAATTGATTCAAAAATTTTTTCATTCATTATTGTCAATTCATCAATTAGGTTAAATTTATGGCAATTTTTAATATACAAACCAACTCCACCACCCTTGGCAACTTTTCTGCTGTTAGAGATAAAATTATAATTTTCAAGATTACAGTATGGGCCAGATGAATTATTCTGAATCCATGTTTCAGTCACAGCAATTATGTCTGGTTTGGGGTTTAGATTATGAACAAAGCTTTTTAATTTACTGAAATTTAAAGGATTGGATAGTGACCTAATATTAACACAAATAATAAGAAAATTATTACAAATTTTTTTATTAAAGATCAATGATTTTGTAGATTGAATTTCCAAGTATTGCTCTTGAAAGTGATGACTATTTGGGCCAATTAAGTTATCATGTTCTTTATTTTCAGAATTACTGTCATCAACAAAGATTGAATTTAATTTTTCAGCATTAACATATTTTTCAGGTCGACTACTTACAATTTTTTCTTTACCAGAATTATGTGAAATAAGGGAATTTTTATGTTCATAACAATTACATTTACATTTACAGTAAAAATTATTTGAGGCTATTGCTTGGTTCTTAAGTATTTTAGCACATTTTTTATGAAAGTGAGCTAAACATGTTTGGCATTGAATAGGCACAAAGTCTTTTCTAATTGTTTTTTGGCAAAATTGACATACAAGTTTTTTCAAAGTCATAATACTTAAGATTTATGTTGCACAAATGAGTAATTATATATATATAAAACAAAAAAAATTAAACTAAATAATTAATAATAAGTAATAAAATAAACAAAAAGTAAAAAAATACAAATAAATAAAACACAAATTTTAAATTGATTTTAGATGTATAAAATGAATAGTTATATAAAGATAAGCTAAGGTTAATATAAAGAAAATTATGATGTGTCGTGGTAAGGTTAAATCAAGTACTGTATTAATTTGATTATTAAAATTACTAGTTAATTAAGAAGAAAATCTTATTTTACTAATATCGGATAGTTTATTGATAGCTTGTTTCTTACCTTTGAATGAACAGTATACAATACCTTTCATGCTCCAGACATTGCCAAAACCAAATACCTTTCTGGCTTTCTCCACAATCTTTAGTCTTTTTTTGGTTAATGACTCAGTAATTGATAGTTTGGGTCCATTCGATGTTTTCAAGTTCTTCTTATGCGAGTATACCATATTCCTTATTGACCTGCGAATAAATTTAATAATAATTGGTTTTTTGTTGGTTTTAGAAGGAAGAGGGTGACAAATATCAATATCAGAGTCACTAATACTAGTAGGCAAATCTAATTTGGTATTTAATATATTTAGCACATACTTCTCAACATCCATGCTACTTATCCTGTGATCTATATTGTTCCCATGCAATATGAGACAATTAGATCTTCCATATTGCTCTAAGTCATCTAGATATTGTTCCTGTTTCTCCACCATTTCTGCCAACTGTCCAACTTCAACTTTAATAGAATCAATAATAGTTGATAATTTCATAAGTTCTTGATGCTGTTCCATTTTTTCCTTTTCACCTGCAAAACAATTACAAGAAGCAGTATCTTGGTCTTTTTTTAAATAATCTTTTTCATACTTATCCTGTTTTTCCTTGACCTTGTTCAACAGTTCCATTACTTCATCAAGTTTCTGGTTCGCCATTGTTTTAAATATTTATCAAAATAATTTACCAATAATAACAAAAACCTTTAACCACTTATAAACAATACTTACTCCGTCATGTACCTTATTCAAATAGAATTGTTACAGGAAATCGTCTTTGTAATAAACGGAATCAGCTTTTTTAATTCTTGTGCCAACAAACTTGTCACAAACCTAGTGAGGGTGCGTGACTTTAATTTATGTCATTCAATACTTCTGAAATTCTATTAGCTATGTACAAGTTCCTATAAATAGTAGTTATGCCGTCGATTCGTTTCTATTGATACGTCATTATGCCGCCATTTCGTGTCTGTTATCGTTGATACGATTAATCAAAATTTGCATCTTTTTAATGAAAATACTTTTTTTTAGACCTTGAGAAGAAAAAGCTTCCTTCTAAAATCTATAAAAATTAATAAAAATATTAAAATTAAATTAAATTATAATAAAATATTTAATAAAAATTTTTATTTTAAGATTTTTGTTGGAAATTTTGATGAAGTTAGCGGCAAAATAAATCTGAAAATTGCAAAGATTCTTTTTTCTTTTCTATTGAGCTCTTAACTATGCTTCTTTTGACCTAATTTATACATTTGATTCAGTTTTTAGCATTTTACGGCAAGAAAAAAATACCGGTAAAATTTATTTCAAATAAAAGTACAATAAATTTTACGTGAATGAAGTCTTGCCATCTGGAGCATGTAAATATGGACCAAAACAGCTCATAAATATTAAAAATTCAATAAACATGCGATAATATTTATATACATAAACAATTACCAACCGTCTTTTTTAACAATTTTATTTTTGTTATTTATCGAACCTGGGAAGGCCCCAATACTGCATGGTGTATCATATATGATACAACCAAATTAACAATTATTTTTTTATTAAAATAAACTTCATTTTCTCAAAATTTTGCTTTTGAATCAAAGAAAATGCAATATTTTCTCATTTAAAACTTTTTATTTTTGAAATAAAGTCCAAATTATTTTTTTAATTTAATTTTATCATTGAAAATGTATTTTTTCAGCGACCGTTACTTTTGATAAAAATAAATTAAAAATTTTTTAAAGTTTTCATGTAAATTTCCCGGTGAAAAAATTATATTTTAGTTATTACTTTGTAATTAATTATTAGAAATCTTATTTTCAAATTTTTAGTGCAAATTGACCTAATTACACGTATAAATGTGGTTGTATCATATATGATGCAACATGTGGTAAGTCATGTCTTGCAATATGAAACTCAAAATGCTATTTTACCTGGAAACAGGAAACTAAAAAAAAAATACTAGACCAATTTTAAACTTAGATATGGCAAATTTTTTTTTTATTTTATTTTTTTTTTATCTCTATATTTATCCTCCTGACTCGCAGGAAAGCGACGGAGGCGCTGTTTGTGCGTCCGTCGCTTTGTGCCAGGTGCACGGAATCTTTTGGACAACCTTGCCAGACTTGGCATCCTTGCCTCTGAATGGACGTGCCTCTGAATGGACAAATCACAAACGGAAAGCGGAGTACTGTGAAAATGCTTCCAGGCTCCGTGCTTTTGTGTCCGAGACCGGTGCCAGGCCTGTTGGAATGAGCTTACCCCGAGCAGCTCGGGTTTAGCTCAACCGCCTGCGGACTGGTGTTGGGCGATTCCATTCGTCCATGCACAAATGGGGTCTCGCTCCTTTACCGAATTGCGAGTGTGGCGACTCTGAGCAAACCGCAGACCATGTACTAACAGCGTTCCCTATACATCGGGCACCACATGGAGCACGAGGTCTGACAGTTTTGGATGATGAAACTCGATGCTGACTTAATGACATCACTGCCAGCATCTGATTCAGGCAGTGCAGCAGTCTGAGGTAGTAAAAGGATAAACCCTCAATCCCAGTCCTGTTTGTGTCTGACCTGTAGTGGATACCTTTCAAACGACGACGACAACGACGATCAGAACTTGTTGACAATGTTCATCAATAGTTTTTCTGTTCTGCAAAAGACGTTTTTTTATTAGAAGGCAGTGACTGAAATAGCGGATGGGTAGATACTCTTCAGTTTTGGCATAATCCGTTTCAGTTTGTCTTCAAAACAGCAAAAACTTTTTTTTACTCTTAGCCTGGGCTGCCAGATAGCATCACCTCACGGCTCATCGGCAAATTTTCTAAAAACTGAGAAAATTTGAGACAGTCATAAGCGTAAAACATGAAGACCATTCACCAAAACAAAGCAACTCTTGGTAGAAAAACATTGGAAAAACGCTTCTTTTTTGTCGACTGTATAAGCTTGCTTAGATAAAAATTGACATTTTCTTGAATGAAAAATGCCATGTTTTTGTGCCCAGAACCGGTGCCAGGCCTGTTGGAATGGGCTTGTCCCAAGCATAGTTAAAGTCATTTTATTCTCTTTTTATCTCATAGAGCAACTAAACTTGTTTTTTTGATTGCCATTCCAATTGGTTTTTCTTCGAATTAAATTTGACCCAAACCTCCAAGCAAAGCCAATTAGATTTAAAAAAACAAATTTAAAAATGTCATTTATATTTTGCTTTTCTACATCCATATCAAAAATTCTTATTAGGCTATTATAAATGATTCGATTTAGAAAAACATCGCAGAATTTTTATTGAAATGGTTTATACTAGCAACATAGCAATAGTAAAATGTCAAAGGACTATTTTACAAATATAACCAAACTAGTGTTGAGAAATAATTAAAAATTTGAGCAAATTTCTTAATTTTAACCTTTATTTTTGATAGATATTTTTATTTAGTATTATATCATTTTTATTTATAAGCTATTTACTTTTTTACAAGATATTTTTATCAGGGCGTCGAACCGTTTAAAATAATGTTCCGGTCGGTGATGGC
Source organism: Diplosoma virens (assembly GCA_963680785.1). Classification (NCBI taxonomy): domain Eukaryota; kingdom Metazoa; phylum Chordata; class Ascidiacea; order Aplousobranchia; family Didemnidae; genus Diplosoma; species Diplosoma virens. The sequence continues at coordinate 737,211 of OY796892.1, read as the reverse complement.
TTTACAAAAAGGAGGTCCGGTGCAAGAAAAGTATGGGGGGCCCACTATTTAGTAAACTAAAAAAAGGTAGCCGAAGCCATTTTTAGTGTATGAAACAAAGTAATCTCTAAAAAAAAAGGTCTACAACTTAGGGGGGCCACTATTGAGTCATCTAAAGGATGCAGAGCCACTTTTTAGTGTCTCAAAACAATGTAATCTCTAATAAAAAAAAAAAGAAAAAAGTTTTTACTTTAACAAGAACAAGTGACACAATCTAACGAGCAGAAGCAGAGCATGCTGCTGATTCAAAATTTTTTTTCTTTTCTTTTTGACATGCCATCGATGTCCTGGGGCTACTATGAAGAAATAGAGCAATTTCTTGTGCAGGAGGGACCACTTTTTGATGTATTCTTGGGAGGATCAGTGCGGCCGCACCGTTTGCCAGATTTGTAAACAGGCGACTAGTTCAGGCCCGAAAAGCCCGAAAATTAAGTTTAATCAAAAACACGTTTAAGTTTGTGTTTTTGTGTCTTTAATTCAACACTTTTGTGTTTTTGATTGAATCGTTCTCAATTCAATGGTTGAATCGCTGTCAATCAAAAACACAAAAGTGTTGAATCAAAGACACAAAATCGCAAAACTTACACGTGTTTTTGATTAAACTTAATTTTCTGGCTTTTCTGGCCTGAACCAGTCGGCCCGTTTACAATTCTGCCGTTCACACCCTATTAAAGCCATCACTGGTTCTAGTTCCGGTTTAGATTCAATAAATTTTATTTTTACTATTTCAGTTCCGGTTACGTTTCAAGGAAAACAATTGGCAGTTACTACGGATTTTCGATTCGAGTTTGGTTCCACACCTAATTTTATGAAATATTTTTTTGTAAATTGAGAGAAATAAATTGTTGATAAAGAAATTTGAATAAAATGTAAGTTAATTCAAAATCATTAACTGATAACATAAACTAACACGTTTTTTAAAGTTGCACCTCGACAGCTTATAAAAATTGTTTCACTTTAGTGACCAAAAAACCAAATTGTTGTTGTTGTTGTTGTTTTCCTAGTATGGAAGGCTTTGGGTCAAACATAAACAGGACTGTGGCCAAGGTTTATCCTTGCACTACCACAGACTGCTGCACTGCCTAGATCAGATGCTGGCAGCGATGCTGTTAGAGCTAACATCGGATAGGTGCGTTATCAAGAACCATCACACAAAATGGTGACAGAACGAGAGCGATCTGTTTAGTTTTACCCAAAAATAAGTCAGGACCAGACAGAATGATAAAAGTTTATTGCTGTTATAAACCTTTAGCTTCTCGATTATTTAAATAAAAGGCTGCTCTCACCGTCTTTGAAAAACTGACTTTCAAATACTAGGTCTGAAGATACGCAAAAACTGTAGTCATGTCTCGACTTCCAAATCTTTTTATTCTCCAAAAGAGTGCAACAATACTAGATCGGCTATATAAGCCAGGGCTTTTCAATTGGGGTCCATGGACCTATTTAAGGGGTACACATTATTTTCTTATGAAGTAATACTTTCGTTGCTGATCAGCAATAAAGTTCATGTTGTTTAAAAAACCCATATGAACAGTGATTATCCACTTCATTGCTGGTCAATGGAGCAAGAAGTAATTAGGGATAGTTTTGCTTTTAGCATTTTTGATGTAGCTCTGAGAATATGTCTTTTGCTCGTTTTTTTGTTTTACCACAGAAGTTGTCAAGACTCCCGCTGATAAGTGAATAGAGCATGGATTCCTGCTGAGCGACGTATTTATTTCGTCTTGACTAGACATCTTGAGACATTGTAGCATTCAATCACTTTTAGCCTGTGTTAAACTAATTGAATTGAGGGGATGTGAGGTGGGTACACTTCAAGCAAATTTCTGATTAGCAGAACAAATTTTTTTGGATAGTGACATAAATAGCCATCAATGTGATTACAATCATATCTCTGTCATGTCATAAAAGAGTAATTAATTGGTTAAAGCAATTTAGGAATTATCGCTTGTTAGGAACGCAAGGTTGCTGTTAGGCTGCTGACAAGCAGCTGCTAGAAGATAATGTAGAATAAGTTAAGGGAAATCATACTTTGCTAAAACATTAAATGATTTTTCTTATTTATTTGTGAATGTATATTTTGACTACCTAGTATTAGTTATTTCAGAATAAACTTAAATATTTTATACAGGATAAATTTTATACAAATATTGTACTATTAGGCTTTCATGGCCAAAAAGCGTTCGTATTTGGAAACCTACATTCAATTTGGTTTCACTTGTCAAAAAGAAGATGACGTTGCATGATTTACGGCAGTGCGTTATTTGCTACAAGGTTTTGGCAAATGACTCACTAAACCCAGCTCAGCTTAAGCTTCATCTTAGCAAGTGTCACCCCACTTTGGTACAAAAGTATAAAAGTTATTTTCAGCGGCATTTATCTTCGTTTAAACGGCAACGTCTCGACTCATTTGGTAGGCAAGACCGGGGTTAGTTGGAAAGCGGGGTTAGTTGAAAAATTAAAATTTGTAACTCCCCGAAAAAATATTTTTGATTTTTACTGCCACCTTGTGATAGCTAATGTAATGCTTCTTCTGCCATGTTGTTTTTTGGCAGATCAGGCAGCAACTTTTTTGTGAGGAAAGCATTTTATGATTTTGTGAATAATTTGTAAATTTTGGACCTTTTAATAAACTTCTAATAAGTCAGTGGTTTTTAGATAAAATGAAACGTTTTTCAGTGTATGGTAGCCGTTTGTAATGTGAAACATTATGCAGCATTGCAAATTCATTTTATTAGCTCATGGCAGCATTTCAGGAGAACTTTTTACACAGCATCAGTGTGGGGTTAGTTGGAAAATTCCAGATGGGGTTATTTGAAAAGTTTTTCAACAAACCCCATCTGGTGTTTTACCAACCAGCAATAAATAAGAGCTTTCTAATTTATCCATATAGGTTAATATAGGTTAATTGTCATGTTCATGTGTACATTTCCATAACATCTTATGTTTTTCTGTTGTTTTCTTGTTTTTCATGCAATATGTTGGCATAGTCTACTATCAAAGTTGCAAATATTGCACCTGTTAGATTAATTGTAAAACTAAAGCAATCCGGAAATATGCGCACTTACAAAAAAAAACTGCACGAGGAGTGGCACCAAAAGATATAATGGAAAGAGCAGTGACAGAGGTGCTGATAAATAAACGGGCTTGTTATGCAGTAGCCAAGGAATTTCAAATCCCACACGTTACCTTGAGAAGATATTGCTTGAAGCACGGCAAAGAAAACAATGATGGGAGCAACAAAGTAACTTTGTCAAGGTACGGATATTTTAATAACAGATCCGTTTTCACTCCCGGTCAAGAGATCCTTCTTGCTGAATATTTATTGAAAGCTTCAGCACTTTACTACGGGCTAACTCCAGAAGATGTGCGGAAATTAGCCTACATTTATGCTGCCCAAGCAGGTTTGGCTATGCCTAGCTCCTGGGTCAATGCAAAGCAGGCTGGGGCGGATTGGTTTTCTGCATTTTTGAAACGACATCCTGAATTAGCACTGCGAACTCCAGAAAATATCTCCCTCAGTCGTGCAACAAGTTTTAATCGGCACAATGTAAACACATTTTACGACAAATATTCTTCTCTATTGGAGAGCTATTGTTTTACTCCTGAGAAAATCTGGAACTTGGACGAGACTGGATGCACCACAGTACAAAAAACAAAAAAGATCATTGCAGCTACAGGTATCAAACAAGTTGGTGCAATGGTATCTTCAGAAAGAGGCATACTGGTCACACTCTGCTGTGCCATTAATGCTGTTGGAAATGCTCTTCCACCAATGCTCATATTTCCGAGAGTTCACTGCAAGGACCACTTCATTAAAGGAGCTCCACCAGGTTCAATTGCGAGAGCTCATCCTAGTGGATGGATGACTTCTGAAAACTTTCTTGACTTTATAAAACACTTTGTTTCATATGTGAAACCAACTCCAGATGATAAAATTTTACTGCTTCTAGACAACCATCAAAGCCATATTAATCTGAAGGTTATCGACTATGCCAAGAAGAATGGAGTGGTAATGCTCTCTTTTCCTCCACATTGCTCCCACAAACTGCAGCCTCTTGAAAGAACAGTTTATGGACCGTTTAAGCGTTACTATAAATTGGATGCAAGAAAACCCTGGCAAAACCATGTCTATATACGAAATTGCAGTCATGGTTGGGAGAGCGTTTCCAAGGGCAATGACACCTATCAATATTCAATCTGGGTTTAGGGTCTCTGGAATTTTTCCATTTGATCGTGACATCTTCAGTGACGAAGAATTCATGCCATCAAATGTAACAGATCGGCCCATGGAAATAACTGAAACACCCAGCACTCCCAGCAGTAGTAACCAACCGCCAGTGATCACCGTCGATGAAATGCCTCCAACTTCTCAAAACACTTCTGGAGATAATGCTACACCTGAAAGTGTTCGTCCTTTTAAAAAGGCTTCTCCAAGGAAACGAAAGGGCAGAATACAGCGTGGCAAAACAAGAATATTAACGGACACACCTGAAAAGCTAGCGATTGAGATTCAGCAGTCAAAGAAGCAAAAGCATGGTGAGAAAAAGCAAAAAGTGAAGAAGCGCTTGCTGCATTCTACTGAAAGCAATTTAGAACCTGGTGAGATCCCTGCAGCTTTAGATGAAGAAGATGTGATGGTTGAAGAAGATTGCTCGACGAAAGCTACAAATGATCAGTCGTTTGAAGTAACCCAGCTAAGTGACATTCAAGAGGGTGATTTCGCATTGGTGAGATTTGATGGACAAAAAAAGGCACAGCACCACATTGGGCATGTGATTGAGGTTTTTAAAGATGGTGATATCACATTTAGATTTCTGAAACGGTGCAGACACTCCACATTAACCGATGAATGCGCTACATTTGTGTTTCCTGAAAATTCAGAGGAAGCAAAGTTTACTCACAGCATAAAAGATGTTGTCATAAAACTGCCAAATCCTGTAAATAGAAGGGGCACGAAACGTTGCCAACAAAAATACGTGTTTGATGTTAACTTAACATCCTATAACATCCTATTTCTGGTTGTTTACGTTCTTGACTGGTCCTGTTCCGAATAGACTTTGGCACATGCTGGCGGATTCTGTCCTGCAAACGTTGAGACGTTCTACCCACGTGCCGACTATCGCAGCAAATTACAAACCAAATTCAAGTTTGCAGGACAGAATCCGCCAGCATGTGCCAAAGTCTATTCGGAACAGGACCAGTCAAGAACGTAAACAACCAGAACGCCCAGGAAAACTAGCGAACTCAATACCGCACTGTGATTCAGCGATTGGAAACCATCTGTTACATAACCAAAAATGTGCATCTCACTATAAGGACAATCGATTTTTTATTCTCTCTAAAGCACGATCCGATTTCCACTTATCAGTCTTAATATTGGAATCAATTTTCATCACTCTTCGAAAACCTAATTTGTGTGGACAGAAAGAATTTGTTTACAAACACAAATTGTTAGTATAATTGTAAAAAATTGTCTTTTTAGTTCCAAATTTTAGCACAAAAATTGCATAATTTTGTTCCTTTTTTTTTTGCCAAAAATTTTTTACGCTGACGAAACGTGGTTTTATTTATTAAATACTTTTAATTATTATGATAACTGCTACTAACCTTAATTTTTAGCCAATCAGGATCAGTCTTAAAACTTTTGAAATACTACGTTCAGTTCTGTAATTCATTCTAGCGAAACCTCCTGAAGAGAGCTAAACGAAAACGTTCGAGTTTTCAAAACAGCCTTTTTTAAGGCTACTTATTTAATAAAAGAGCTTTAGATGAAGCATTTGCTGTTAAAAGCAATTTTTTTTTATTACATATTAACATTCAAAGTATTAATAAAAATTTAGAAAGACTTGAGGAGTTGTTGGTTGAACTTGGTAAACTGCCAGACATAATTGCTATCTCTGAAACTAAATTACAAACCAAATTCAATTTTCGTCTTAATGGATATAATTTTATACAAAACAATTCATCTACTAAAGCTGGTGGAGTAGGAATATTTATAAAAAATCACATTAATTATACTGTAACGGATGAATATAATCTAAACTATATTGGCTGTGAAGAGATGTGGATTAAAATTAATATGAATCACTCAACAAAAGTTTTTGGTGTACTGTATCGACATCCTAAAAGTAATCTTATGCAATTTTCAGAGTCTTTGGAAAATTCTTTGACAATATTAAACAAACAAAAATTAATGTACTATATTTCTGGGGACACAAACATAGATTTACTTCAAAATGAAACAAACAATTACATTAAGAATTACTCTGACATGTTATTTAGTTTGGGTTGTCTTCCATTAGTTAAATTTCCAACGCGTATATCTAATACTTCTTCAACACTTATTGATCATATATACACTAATAATTTACTTTACAAAAACACCACACATATTCCTATTAATGACTTGTCTGATCATTTACCTGTTCTTACTTTATTACACACTATTAAAAATACAGCTAAAAATGTATGCACAATCCATATACGTGATACAAAAAATTTTAACTCTGAAAAATTTTTAAATGACTTGGAGGAAGCAGTAAGAAATTTAAGTTGTGAAGAAGGTTCAGTAGACAACCACTTTAACAACTTCATCTCAAAATTTGAAAATGTATTAAATACTCATGCTCCCATGAGGAAACAAACTATAAAAGAAAAAATAATCATGCAAAAACAATGGCTTACTAAAGGTATAATAATATCAAGTAAAATAAAAAATAAATTGTTTCAACTAAGTTTAAATGGAAAGCCTGAAGATACTATAAAACAATACAAAATTTATAGAAACAAACTTAGTCATATTAAGGAACAATCAAACAAAATTATTTTCAGAAAATTTTAACTGATTCTAAACATAACTTAAAATTGTTATGGAAAACCATTAATGATATCACTAAATTTAAAAACAAGCAACAAGAATCAATCAAAGAGATTGTGAATGATGAAAACAAAACAATTAGGCCTACTGATCCTGTCGAAATGGCAAACACATTTAATACTTATTTTTCAACTATTGGTTCCAAATTAGCTAGCAAAATTGGTAAACCATCCAATAACTGCAATTATTCATGTAATTCATTTATTTCAAATAAAATGACTTCTTTTTTTCTTAATCCAATAACCATATATGATATTGTAAAACATATAAATAATTTGAATCCTGTAAAAAGTTCAGGACCTTGTAAAATACCTATGAAGTATATTAAAATGTCCATGAATATTATTGCACCTTTATTAGCAAAACTATATAATCAGTGCTTAATTGAAGGAACATTTCCAAGTGTTTTGAAAATTGTACAAATTGTACCAATATATAAAAATGGGCCAAATGAAAAATGTTGTAATTATAGACCTATATCTCTTCTCAGCCCATTTTCAAAAATCTTTGAAAAATGTATCTATGAGCAATTATACTCTTACCTTATTAAATACAATATACTTGCACCTAATCAATTTGGATTCAAACCAAACTGCTCCACTAGCCAAGCTCGTCGTCGTCGTCGTCGTTTGAAGAGGTATCCACTACAGGTCAGACACAAACAGGACTGGGGCCGAGGGTTTATCCTTTTACTACCTCAGACTGCTGCACTGCCTGGATCAGATGCTGGCAGTGGTGTCATTAAGTCAGCATCGAGTTTCGTCATCCAAAACCGTCAGACCTCGTGCTCCATGTGGTGCCCGATGTATAGGGCACGCTGTTAGTACATGGTCTGCGGTTTGCTCAGAGTCGCCACATTCGCAATTCGGTGAAGGAGCGAGACCCCATTTGTGCATGGACGAATGGAATCTCCCAACACCAGTCCGCAGGCGGTTGAGCTAAACCCAAGCTGCTCGGGGTAAGTCCAAATTCAACATGCCTGGCACCTGTCTCGGGCACAAAAGCACGGAGCCTGGAAGCACCTTCACAGTACTCCGTTTTCCGTTTGTGATTTGTCCATTCAGAAGCGCGGATGCCAAGTCTGGCAAGGTTGTCCAAAAGATTCCGCGCAGCTGGCACAAACGGGCGTCTGGATCTTAGTCTCACTTGGCGAGTATCTGAGGACCCACTTAACAGACTATACAAAATATGATCGGGGTCCAGAGATCCACGGCAAGCCAAAGAGAGTGTCGCTCCCATTCGGCGAAGCTCAGCTGGCTGGACGCCTGAGAGTATAGGTAGGTGGTCCGTTGGAGTTAAACGCAGGCATCCATTAACTATGTGCAAGGCGTCATTCAAGACACTGTCAATGAGGCGAGTGTGAGCACTGCGACACCAGACTGGCGCACAGTACTCAGCTGTTGAGTAGACTAGAGATAAGGTGGCTATGCGTAGTGTTTTAGCACCTGCACTCCATCCCGAGCCCACGAGTCGCCTCAGCAGTGTGACGCGCGAAGATAGTTTTTTGCGCAATGCCACTAGATGGTGACGAAACGTGAGCAATCTGTCCAGTTTTACCCCAAGATAAGTAGGGGTTGGACAGAACAATAAAAGTCTATCATTGTTGTAGATTTTTAGCTCACATTTGGCCTCTCGGTTGTTTAAGTGAAAGGCTGTCGTCACCGTCTTAGTGTGACTCAGCTTCAACCTCCAAGTCTGGAGATACGCTGACAGTGTAGACATGTCTTGGCTTAATGTCCCCTCCATGTCCTTCCAGTTTCCAGAAGAGTGCAACAATGCTAGATCATCAGCATAAGCAAACTTTCTGGAAATCATGGAAGGAAGATTGTACGTATAGATGTTAAATAGGAGGGGAGCCAAGACCGATCCCTGAGGAACGCCGTTTTTAAGACGGCGTAGCCTGCTTTGCTTGCTGTCACCGGTGGTAAAGATGAAACTTCGATTTCGGACAAGCTCCATGATCATTTTGACCATGTGCTTATCCGGAAGTAGTCTCAGCAGCTTGCAGGTAAGGCCACGGTGCCAGACAGTGTCATAAGCAGCTGTCAGATCGACAAATACGGCACCGGCCTTCTTTTCAGCCTCAAAAGAATCCTCGATGTTCTGGGTTAGCAGAACAACTTGATCTACGGTGGACTTCCCGCGTCGGAACCCAGCCTGCTCTTTAGGGAGCAGTGGATCGATTAATGGTTCAACGCGGGCGTAGATAAGCCTCTCGAGGATCTTGTAGGGGACACAGAGCAGAGATATCGGTCGATAACTCTTTGGGTCCCCCACGGGCTTTCCGGGTTTGGGGATCGCGACCACAAGCGCTCTTCTCCAGATCTTGTGAATTTTGAGTCGGCGCAAACAGGAAAAAAGGAAGTCACGTAACCAGGACTTCAAAGCAGCTCCGGCATGGAGTATAAGCTCGGGGCAGATGGAATCAAGTCCCGGAGCTTTACCTGGTTTTAAACGTTGAAGGGCAGCAGCAAATTCTCTCTGTGAAAAATTATCAGAGATATTTACTGCGTCTGGTGTTGTGCCCCTCCAAAGGTCAGACACTTCTTGATAGACAAGTCGAGATGACTTGCGATCAACAGCCTCGTATTTTCCATTTCTAACCAGCTGAGATGCAATAGCATCGGCTGAAACGGGACAGTGACGAGGAAAGTGTCGTGACCTACCAGTAAGGTTGTTCAAAATACTCCACGCTTTTCGACTAGAGTGTGAGAAGTCAATGCTGCGAACTGCCTCGGACCATCGATCCCTCCGCTTTCTGTCAAGCTTGGCAAGCAAAGCTGTAGCAGCCAAACTTGAGTCGTCTCCCTGAGGAGACTGCAGAAAGGTTTTATAGAGGGATTCACACTCTGCATCCCAACACGGAATGTAGGTATTTCGATACCCGCGTGGGATAGTCTTTTTGGCTGCTTTCTTAATGGTGTTACAGAAGTCCTGGTAAGCCGCATCCACATCAAGTGAATCAGGCGGCAACAAAGTCTTTGCGAATTTATTCGTCAAAGCAATGTAGTGACTCCATTTGGCCTTGCGGAAGTTCCATCGCTTAACAGGCATGCTTGGCACTGCCATAGCAAACCTTGGTGGTGTAATAAGCGAAGTTCGATGTTGTGACCTGGGGAACTTATCAAGGACACGTTTATCCGGTAAACGACTGTTTGGACCTACGCTAGCGAAAGCTAGATCTGGATTGGTACCAGTGTTCCAGCGGCCGGAATAAAAACTGGCAGCGTCCTTGGCATTATATAGGAGGGCAAGACAATTAACACTTGCCCAGCCAGCCAAGCACTCACCGTCCGGACTGTTATCATCGTAACCCCAGTCAGCATGACGACAGTTAAAATCGCCAGCGTAAAGACAGGGGTGAGGAAACACTGGAAGATCCAGGGTTCGCAATCGCGTTGGCGGTGGTTTGTAGACGTTGACTATTTTATAGCCATCAACGTCCACACACAACCACTCGATCTCCGATGTCGGTGGAGATTGGTCCAAAAGCATGTATCTCAGTCGCTCGTGGACAAACGTGGCAAGGCCATGCTTCCTGCTTAAACAAGACCCAGTTAGTTGGTAGTTTGGTAGTACCAACTTCTCTGCATCAGTGCAGTGGGTCTCCTGCAGTAGGATGACGAGTGCCTCAGACTGCATAGCGTAGGTGATGAAGAACGTTCATCTTGCTTGCAGTGAGGCCTTCGATGTTCAGCTGAAGAATAGTGGGTCTTCGAAACTTGTTGGCAATGTGCCCTGAAAAGGGCAGTTTTATCTTAACATTGCCCCGTCCTGAAAAGGACGTTTGCCGATTAGCAGACCCACACTGAACATCGGAATGGGTGGATACCCTTCCGTTTTGGTAGGTTCGGTTTCGGTCTGTCATTTTAAAATCAATGAACAGACTTACTCACGGCCCAGGCTGCGTGAAAGCACCTACCATCTAGCCAAGCTGTGAGACAGCTATATGATGAATTGGTACAAAATATTGATCAAAAACAAATAACATGCTGTATTTTTCTTGATCTCAGTAAGGCATTTGATACAGTTGATCATAAAATATTAATACAAAAACTTGATCATTATGGTATTCGTGGTTTACCCCAACAACTAATCAAGAGTTATTTAGACAATAGGCTCCAATTCACCTCTGTGGATGGGACAACATCAAATCTCACACCAATAACTTGTGGAGTACCACAAGGTTCCACACTCGGACCACTCTTATTCTTACTGTATATAAATGATTTACCACTAGCATCAAATTTAAATACAAAACTATTTGCTGATGACACTGCAACTAATACGACAATCAATACTTTAACCAGTACAACTAATATAGAATTAGAAAAAATTGATAATTGAATGAAGTTGAACAAATTAACCATTAATTACAAAAAAATCTCAATTTATGGTTATTTTCAAAAAGAAAATTTTGACAAGTGTATTATAACTATTGGAAATCACAAACTTGAGCAAGTAAAACAAGTAAAATATTTCGGTATTGTGTTTGACAAAAGTTTAACTTGGCGGGAGCATATCCAGCACTTGTGCTCTAAGCTCTGCAAAAAGTACTGGGCATTACTAAAACTTAGAAATTATGTAGACCTAGCAACTCTAAAAACTGTTTATTATAACCTTATCCACTCATATTTACAATACTGCATATCCTCTTGGGGACTTGCATCTACCAGCACTCTTGCTGCTTTGAAAATATTGCACAAGCAAGCAATAAGAATAATGATGTTTGCTAAAAGACAAACTCCTTCATCTCCTCTATTTTATTCTTTAAATATTCTCAAAATTGAAGATCTTTGTAAGTTTGAAATTGCGAAATTTATATTCAAACTAAAAAATATTCCTGCCTTTAACTACATGCATAATTTAAAACCAATAAACCAAATTCACAAGTATAATACCAGACTTTCAAGAAACAATTATTTTTTACAAAGAAAAAAAACTGAAACCGGTAAGAAATTATTGGAATACATTGGATCAACCATTTGGCTAGATTTACCAAATGATATCAAATTGTACTCTTCCAAAATTCAAACAACAGTTAAAGTTTTATTATCAAACTATATATCAACTTGAACTATAATGATTTGATTTATTGTATAGTCTATTACATAATCTATGTAGCTTCAGTAAACCTACTTGATGTGCTATTTTATACTTGATGTGCTATTGTTCTTATATTGTTAAAGCTTACCTCCAATATAATTCACGTTTCACTTTCACATATGTCTTTGTCTAATATTGTGTTTTTGTTTTACAATATGTCTTACTGTCTTAGTCTAGTATTGTGTTTTTGTCTTACAATATGTCTTTGTTGAATACTGTATTATTGTTTTTTGTTTACGTTGCTAATGTTAATGCTTTCATTGTACGTATGTTATTGCTATCTTATAAATTAAAGTAATAGTGTGATTTTTTTTTCGTCTTCTTGATATTGTTATTGTTAATATTCTCATTGTATTTTTTTTTTAATATCGCTATTCTTAATATTTTCGTTGCATGTTATTTTGTTTCTACTATTTCGGTACATATTGTAGTGTTATTTTCAAAAATTAAGGTGGCTTTGGACATAGAAGACCGTATGGTCATTTCCACTGTCTCCTTGTGCATCATTATTTGATATATATTTCTTTTCAATTATCACTTATTTATTGCACTAAATAAAAATTGATTGATTGATATGTGCATGAGGAAAATTTCAAGAAAGAATTTCTATTTTGCAAGCTTCTTAAACTCAATACTAGAGCTGAGAATGTGTTAGAAAAGGCTTTCAAACCTTGGTGAAACAGCGTGCTCCATTAGCAATTGGAGTTCACTGTTTCATTCACAGAGAGGCATTGGCATAAAAAATATTTACGGATCACCTCAACACTATTTTCAAAGTTTTAGTAAAATAGTTAATTACATTAAATCATCTGCATTGAATACCAGGCTGTTCCGGAAAATGTATCAGGATATGGACTCTGACTTTGAGGTGTTTCTGTTTACATTCCAGTAAGGTGGTTGTCAGCTGAAAACATACTTAGCCGAATTTTTACTTCGAGAAAAATTTCTCCAGACCAAAAAAAAAAATTATTTCAAAAATATTCTTGCTGATCAGAATTGGAACTTGCATACCTCGTTGATATTTTTTCGATTTTGAATAAGCTGATGTTCAATTCAAGGAAAATATGCGAATTTGTTCACTCACCAAGACATAATCAATGCTTTTGTTGAAAAATTACAACTCCGGATTAACATGTGGAGGATAACATTTTTGTTCAATTCCCATGTGTAAATATTACGTTTGGAAATAAGCAAAACATTAGAGTGCATGTTATTGAACATTTTTCAAAGTTCGAGAATGAATTTTAACTGTATTTTCCAGAGCGGGACATGACAAGAGATAATTTATCTTTTATAAGGGATTTTTTTACTGCTGATAATGTTCCATTGGACTTCTAAGGAAAAACCTTAGAACTGAAAAATGACATGTCGGTCAAGGATTAGTATAAACAATCCACATTGTAAAGATGTGGAATTGTATGCTAGCAGCCAATCTAGGTATATCATCAGATACCATCAGATGAATTTTGCCATTTGCATAAACTTATTTGTGTGTGGTTTTTTGTCTCTGTTAAACATGAAGTCCAAACGGAGAAATTGTCTTGAAGCAGTAGAAAGTGATGTAAGTTGTGCCTTACTTAATACCACTCCTAATATCGAAAAGCTTGTTATCGATAAACGCATCCAAAAGTCTGGAAGCAGATTTACCATAGCATAAACTAATGTAGATAGAACTGTATATTAAATGCCATGTGAAAAAAATTTTTGTGTCTGATTAATTTTTTGGTTATCTGCTGAGGTCCATAGAGTTGTCTGAATAGGCATGGTAAACAAAAACGAGTTGAGAAGCCCTGACCTACGCAAACGTTCTGGAGATTGTGGAAGGCAGATCACACGTATAGGTACTAAGAGGAGTCAATACCGATTTCAAAGAAACGCCATCTCTTTGATGGCGAAGCTTGCTGTCAAGTAGTATTTAAAAATTGCAATACGCAAAAATTTACGTTTAAGACTGCCACTTAACCCATATTAACCCAAGGGTAGAACTAAAAAAACTAAAAACTAAAAACTTTGATAGGCTGTACAATTCTATGGCACAACTTAAAACAGTGTTTGTAAAGATATTTTACAACTTTTGAGGTGAAGCAGACTCGGCGACCGAGTGGCCATCAGGCTACTAATAATGGTCTTTCGCTTCACCTCGTCGCTTTTTTTTTTTGTTAGTGTATTTTCATTCCGTTGATTAATTGCCAATTTTGGACGCGATAAAAAGTAAATACTACTACTTATATATCTCAAAGCTATTCATAATCTAAAATAATAAAAAAAACAGTTATTTTTAGTTAGAAAATGGATTTGAAATAATGACTACAAATGACTACAAATGTAGTCATTGGGATAATTCGGGTTAACATAAACTGGTCTTTTGCGCCCTTGCTTACTGTTATTTACTGAATGGCTCTTCTGAAACTACTTGACTTTTTGCCACATTGTTAGGCCTATTTTTACAAACTTTTTAAAAATTTGATCAATTAGTATGTAATATCATAAGGCTTGAAAAAATTAATAATTGGTTTGACAAGGAGCTAATTAAAAAATAAGGTTTATCAAGAGGAGAATGACAGTAACTTTAAAAAAAGCATTGGCAATTAAACTGAATTGGAAAAAACACGGCCGCCCCGACGATGAGAAAGGTGCAGGTAAAGGAGGATTTCAAATGAATCGGTTTGCAAGTGAAAGGTGTTAAAAATTCAATAAAATGGTGGAATGCTGTATAGAGTGAATCGGGCAGGGAACAAACCAGGTTTAAACTGAATGAAAACATCATGGCGGTTGTTGAGGCGTATCCACCGCGACCGCTTCAAATTACTCAGGCATGCAGTTGACTGCTATTTCGATTCAACACCACAAAACATTTATTTAAATCTTTACAACGCAAAACAAACTAAGCAAGATATTATTGCACAGCAGAATCGATTAGTAGAAACAGTCAATCATAACACTTGACCTGTGCTTGTATGGAAGCATTGGCTAAAAAAATTAAAGCTTTTGGCATAAATTCAACACTTCGGCAAGACAAAAATATAACTGAGATTTTAACAAACTAGTATGATTGAAGTGAGCACCCGTTAACACATAAAATAAAACAAGAGTTATTTTAAGTTTGGTATATCTTCAAAACTGCCAATTAAAAAAAGACTGCACCGTTCAGTAACATTTAGTTTGACAATGAAAATGATTTAACACAATAGCACTTTTTCTTTTTCTCAAAGTAGAAACAATCATGCAATGCATTTAAAAACATCAGTGGCACCAACATGACTAAAACAACTTGAAGCGATCATAACATCGCTACCAAAAATACAATAAAGCTCTTTGTACACGGTACGAGAGAATTAAGGCTAGCTGTACTATTCAACTTTCAAAAAACTTAATCATGCTTTTACATGTTTTTTACGTTTGGTAATATATTGCGTAAAAATTTTTGGAGCAGTGCAAAATTTGTTTTTGATAATAACATGAAAAAAGTTATGACATAGTTCAAAAAAGCTCAACTGTAATTAGCTTAAATTTTTATCACTCCTAGCACAAAAGTTTTACTTTCACGTGACATCAGCTACAAACTCAATAAGATAAATAATTTACATGTAAAATTTATCTGACATAATTTTTCGAAATACTAGCGATTTTCTTTTATTAAAGCTGTTTAATAAAGCGTGCAGCAAAAATACAGCAAATAGCAAGCAGACAGCAAGCCAAAAAATTTTAACTGCGGGTATTAATACTTCAGTTATTGCAATATTTAGAGGCAGTAACATATTAAGTGAAAAGAGTAATCGGAAAAAGACGTTGAGTTACTTGATAACTTAAAATTGTAATCAAACAAAAATAAAACAAGAATTTTAATGATTAAACAAAAGGAAACTTTTTCATCCGAAAATACGGACATGTTGAATGATTTCAAAAAACACTAAATACAAAAAATTGATTAAGTAACTACATTTTTCTTTTAAAATGTAATAAGCAAGACAAAAACCAAATTAGATACTGATAAAACAAAACAGATTTAAATTAATTACGTTATAACTACAAAATTTTTAAAATTTAATTTAAAAACTATTTTATAAAGGTGAGTTAACGGGGAAACGAGTTGCGAGAAGTCAGCGCCCGTTCTTCAATTATCTACTCAAGCTGGGGATATGTTTTTAGAGTACAACACGGAATCTTGTTGGGAACGTAATTATTTGGCGGGAAAATATAGGGTTTTTCGATCTAATTCGTTGTTTTTGCAATCGAACTCGTTTTCTTTGCTATCAATTTCGTTTTGCAAAAACTTTTATATATATATACATATATCTTTGTATAGGGTCTATATATATACCCTATCCGGTGACCCTATACAAAGATATATAAAGTCGAACCTTGCAGTACGAGTTTAAATCGTTACCAGGCTGAGCTCGTATTGCGATTTACTCCTTTTACGAAGCAATTTTTTGCATTAAAATTAATATGAAAATAAATAATCCATTCCATTCCCAAAATGTCTGTTTTTATGTATATTTTTTAAACAGAAAAGCTGCAATCAGAAAAAAATAAACAATATTTACCATATTAAAAGTAAGCAACACATTGTCTATAAGTTATTTCAGCAGCATGTCAATTACCAATACTATTTTTTGCAGAGTAGACTACTTAAGCAACCTTTAAGCTTCCAGCAGAATACGCACATAATTGCCTTTATTATGATGTAAACGACGTAACAATAGCTGCTTAAAACGTAGTTGAGACCAGTTGTGTATAGACTTTTCTAGTCTGAAAAGCTTGATATGTACTGTATATACTTTAGGTAGGTTTTAAGTTTGGTCACCAACTTCGAAACTCAATTTTGAGGCCCCTGGACGTTGAGGGCCTACGAATTTTTACTCGTCGTATGAGACAAAAATTCTTACAAATAGCCGCTCGCAAAGCGAATGTCTCGTACTGCGAGGTTTTACTGTATATAACAGTTTTTGCAAAACGAAATTGATTGCAAAAACGACTTTGATTGCTAAAACAACGAATTAGATCGAAAAACCCTATAAATAATTTCGATTACTAGCGTTAAAGCGACAGCAAAAAAATTTTGTTTTTCACTAAGGCAATATTATACAGTGCTTCCTCGATTATCCGGTCTAATTGGGTCGTTACTTTGAAAAATATGAACGGATAAGCAAAAAACCAGTTAATTAAATTCTTATAGTCGAAGCAACAAAAGGTATCCAGTATCATATATATTTATTGTTTAGATCAACAATGTACTAAAAATGAATCGATTCGGATTATTTGCAAATATATCACGTTTTTTTCAGCAGATTTCGAAATAATTTTGTAATGTACTGTAGTATGCATTACTACTATGATGTACCAAAATACATGGCACAAAATATTGCGGCCGGAGAGTTAAATGCCGTATAAACGAGGTGCGAATAATCGAGGAAGTACCGTACTACAATTTATTTTTAATATGCAAAACTTACAATCGCCATTGCTGCATATTTAAAAGTAAACTGTGATACCAAAATTTGTTTTTACCATCGTTGTTCAACTGATAAGAGTAAAAGTTGCATTTAAAAATTATAAAATGCTTTTTTAATATTAATTTATTGGAATTTACAATGGCTTAATTTCAAATATTTAAATTAATAAAACATACTTAATAGTTGAATTTTTGAACCAAGGTCGTTTAATGTAGCGTGTATTTGTGATTTTTTTATGAGAAAGTACAACAATGCACACAGGTTTGAAGTTTTGCCAACCTACAAAAGTTTTGACGTCATAATAAGCATTATACAGTATATAAACATTTTTTCAAATCTATTTTAAACCTTCGTAATAGTATTAGCTGTGCTGGCAATTAATATTTTAACTACGTACTTTAAGCACTCGGTTTTCCATTATTTTTACATCTTCCCTTTACCCACTTTCTTGCTCAAATAATAAAACAACCCCCATCTACACTACACACTTATCCAGTTACCAATAATCTTAAATTATACTCTGTAAAAAAATCTTTCATTTTAATTCGTATCATTTTCACCGTATTTTCCCCAGCAGCTAATTAATCAAAACGTTAACGCACTTTTTAATGCAGACTTTTTTAATTTATCTTTTTTTTTTCAAACAATAGAACAAGCTACGTAAGAAACTTTGTCTTTGGCAATAAAATTCATTTATAGATTAATATTAGAATTATAGCCCCCTGAAGACGCCAGGCAGGCGAAACAGTCTGTTGGGACAAATAAAATTAATGTTAGAGTATATTTAATTATTATAAAGGTTTGAAATTTAATTAATTATTTATATCTACATATATATATACAGTATATATATTACTAATTGAGACGATTAATCGAAATCGAGAGAATTTTAAGGAATCGGAAGCGACATCAGAATCGAAAGTTTTTAAAGATTTTGATTCTTAAAAACGATTCCAAATTTATTTATATATTTGCTATTTTTTGTATACCTCACTAATGATTGTGCATGCACGTATATATGAAGAGACATTTTCTTTTTTATAAAACATATACTGTATATATAATAATTATTGCTTTCTGACTTGATGACATTGAGCACTTTTTCCGATGAACACTAACAAAAAAAATTTTGAAAAAACTTCAACACAGTCATGTACTGAACAGTGGGGTACGCAGAAATTTGTCTAGGGAGATTTTGCAAGTCGAAAACACAATTATTATTAAAAGTGGTTTTGGTCATGGCCCAATACCTTTTCCAAACTTACGTTCTAATTTAGAGTAAGCCTATTTGCCTAAATGTAAACGAAACTATTAAATACCAATAAAATTTTTCACGATTTTGTATCTTTCATTTAACTGATTTAATTCAGCTCAATTCAAACACGATTTTAATAATCACTACAATCACAAACATTGCTACAAAAGCATAAAGATAATTCACCTTGTATAGCTACATATTGAATTTTATTTGATTAAGATCATGATCACACTTGGGTAAAAAAAGAAGATTGGGTATAAATTATATTTTAATTGCAAGATAATTAGATTTAAAAATATTCAGCTCTGAATGCCTTATCGAGCATACATCCTATAGAATTTTCAGGTGGGTACTTATTCAAATAAAATCTGATCTTTTCATTAAGAACTTTCTAAGGCAAATTGATTCACTTTTGCAATACATATACTGTATATATATATATATACCACCGCAGACTGTTTTGCCTGTCCGAGCCCGTCGGAGGGCAGTTGGAGATCTTATTCAAATGGAATTTTTTATTTACTTTTCTTTTTGAATAAGATTTTTAATTACAAACTAATAAGATATATGCCGCCACTAAAATAAATCCACTTTATATTAAATAAATGACCCACCTGATTTTGTGCACTTGAATCACCCCTCTCTTTTGTGTACTTTCTTGTTCGTCTTAATCCGTTTGTATTTCTCACTATCGTTCGCACTATCTTTCACTCACTTTTCCTTTCCACCTCATAAAGCTTACAGTACTCCCCCTTTTACTTTTATTGCTTTATAGAGTTTCTTACTTTTATACCTTTTTCAACACACCAAACTCGCCTTCCCTCATTTTTAAATGAATGCAAACCTCCATACTTGCATCTCTTATATTTTTTCTTCTATGACGTCACAGGAATTGTATTATTTGCTTAACTAATTTTACTACATATTATTTTTACTAAAATTAACTGCATTTTAATTTTCTAGTTTCCACCTGACGATTCTTAGGATGAAATAGGCTGTCGTGGATTTTAATTGTTAATTTTTAATCTATTTTAGTGCTTTTATTAATAAATACTGCTCTAACTATTTGGTTATTGAGCTCTGTACCGGCGAAGTAAAGCAAACAGTTAGAGCAGTATTTATTAATAAAAGCACTAGATTAAAATAGATATAAAAATTAACAATTAAAATCCACGACAGCCTGTTTCATTCCAAGAATCGTCAGGTGGAAACTTATTCAAATAGAATATCAAATATCAAAATATATATATCAAATTCTATTTGAATAAAGTTTCCACCTGACGATTCTTAGGATGAAACAAACTGTCGTGGATTTTAATTGTTAATTTTTAATCTATTTTAGTGCTTTTATTAATATATATATAGATTTTTCAATTTTTAAGACAAAAACACACCTACCTGTTTTATCCGATTGAAACAACCTAGGGAGACATTGTTTTATCTTAATAAAAAATTCTAAATATGTCCCGAATCTCAATGAGCACTTTACAAAAACACAATTAATTTATTTAATCACTTTTTAAAGAACCTTAACAGTCTATTTCATCCAATAAAATTAATCTGCTTTATTCATATTAAGGTAAGAAAATGGGAGGCTGGTGACCTTACTCGCCTTCTCTCACCTTAATATAAATGGCTATTTTCTGTACTTGCATTTACTGTATTTTGAGTTTTTTTTTCTTACATGACATCATAGGAATTGTATTATTGCTTAATTAATTTAACAAACTACATATTTTGAAGAATAATATTAGAAACACCTAAATAATATTTCTACTTTTTGGAATGAGTTAAAAATCTGGAATGTCTTCTAAAATTAAAATTCTGGGAATGTCTAAACCAGGGGTGGGCAACTTTTCAGGTGTCCTTGGTCTGGTCTAAACTATGTTTTGCAGAACTACGTATTATTTACTGACATACTTATAATTAATCTAATGTGCAATGTTTTCACTTTTAATGCTTATATTGTTTGTCTAGTAACCACCTGACGATTCTATAAGATGAAACACAATGCGTTGGTTTTTAAAAAGTGATTAAATAAACTGCGTATTTTGTATTTATCTTCTTTTCGCTTTCCTTTTCTTATTAACATCACATCGCTTTGTTCAAAGGTACGGCGACCATGCACAGCCTCAGTTGTGCATGTAATAACGTACTTCGTTTAGTCGCTGCTTCCTTATTCACAATCTTTATTTCTACATGCACTATGATTAATTTCAAGTTGATTGTGAGTAAAAATGAAATAAAATAAAAATAAAATATTGTATTATATATATAATCTTTCTCTTTGAATATGAATCAAGATTCCATTTAAATAAGGATGAAACACATTTTCGTAGTTTTTTAACAGTGATTAAATAAATTTTGTACTCAAACATTGTTCTGATGTTTTCATTCAATACTCTGCAAGAAAAATCTAGCCATCTTTAATTTACAAAGGCTAATGTTGTAAACAATTTAGACAATTAGGGGAGAAACGTTGTACGTCAATCATCCCATTCATTAAACAAGATGCTTGAAAAAGAAATAACAATTTGTTAGTTTATTGCAACAAGCCAAACGAGAAAATTTTAAATGACAAGAATGGGAATCAAAAATTTTTGTTGGAATTGGCATCGTTACATCACTAATATGCAGGGTGTCCATGAATTAAGGCAACGAACGTTTTGGCCTCTACCGAAAATACAAAAAAATTAAAACAAGCATTGCTACTGATGACTTAATAGGATAAAGAATAGGCTTTCAAATGCTATATATATTTTATTCAATATAAATCCCTTTGTTCTTGACTACGGCCTTCAATCTGTCTGGAAACGAGTCGCACGCGGCACGTAGCGTTTCTTGAGGTATAGCGTCCCACTCTTTCATCAGTTTGGCCTTCAGGGACTCAAGGTTTGATGAGGAGTGAAGGACACTCTTTTCTCCAAGATAAACCAGATGGAGTAGTCCAATGGGTTTAGATCCGGGCTTCGCGCTGGTCAATCTTCCTTACTTATGAGGGGATTTTTCTCAGAATGCACGATTGGGTAAATTTTGAACCATGGGAGAGCACCGAATCCTGTTAAAGGGTCCACGGTTCGTCTTTGAAGTGTTGCTCGACCCAAGAGAGCAGACAACCCTCCAGAATGTCTGAGACGTACCGCTCAGAGTTCAATTTCACTCCCGTTGGAACAAAAAGGAGCGGGGATCTCCGGTCACCGCTGCCCACACCATCACAGACTGCGGATTTTGGCGTCTGGTGACAATTCTTCCTTTAGTCGTGGATGAGGACGCCCAAACTCTATCGTTTTTCTGGTTAACAGCTTGTTGGATGTCGAATTGGGCAGCGTTCCTTCTGCGATGTCCTGCAAAAGTTTCCTGCATTTTTCGGCCCTCACGGTCACATGACGATCTGAGAGTTCTTGTCGACGCAACATCTTCAACAACAAACGAAAGGTTTAACTCCTAAATCTTCCCTCAACAGTTGGTGCATGGTGGATTTGCCTACACCAACTGCAGCAGCCAAGTTCCTGCAACGTTGGCGAGAGTTGCGTCGCAGCTTCTCCCTGGTGTTTTTATCAGTTGAGGGGTACGAACAGTCCGTTTTCGGCCTCGGCCTTCCCGATCTAGGGTAGTTCCAATCTCCTGAAACTTTTTAATGATCTTCCAGACAGTTGTGCGGTTCATTTTGAGCCGTTTAGCTATTTCACTATTACTTTCTCCACTTTTGTGGAGTTTTATCACAATGTTACGATCAATAGACATGGAAGTAATTATTTTAGAAAACTTTGCCATATCTGAAATGAAATAACAGAGTTTTAGCTTTAAAATGGTGTGTTAGTTGTTCGAGAAAAACCGAATTTAAATGCACTAATTTAACGGAGAAAGTTGGTTGCCTTAATTTATGGACACCCTGTATATTGTAATTGAACAAACTATCACACCACCAAAAATTATTTCAACATTAATGTATTTGCTCAAACAATCTGTTTGTTCCATAAGACTCGTCAGGAGGCGAATAAAAATCTGTAAATACAAAAACACAACTCAACTGCTTTGTTTCACTTAACTTCAGTTGTTATCAACATATAAAAATAGGGCAAAAAAAGTTTTTGGTGCTTGCGCAATTGTTTCGAAATAACGAATGAATTTATTGGAGATACAGAACGCCTTAAAAATCTCTAATTTCTTTAATAGCATTTTTAAAGCGCTCTGTTTGTTCCAATCTTTTGTTTATTTATTCATTATTTGGAATAGTTTGCGTAAGCATCGGAAAAAACTTCAATTCTCTTGCCGACTTTTTATCGCTTAAGCTTTCCTTTTTGTATTTGTTTTTCAGATTTTTAATTGCCTTTAGACGAGCCTAAAAGACAAAACAAAATATAAGTACTTATGAAAAATAGTTAAAATAATTTTCATGGTTTGAATAGTTTAATGTATCAACCGCTCTGAGTTAAGCCTCTTTATCTAAGTCTGGAATGAAGTATTTTTTTGTTTCTTTTATTAATTTTTTCCTTCGCTTAGCGCTTTTTGCCGTTTCAAGCGCGGAAAGAAAAAAATCAAACGAACAAACAATGCTCTATTCCACACGCGTAGTGGAAACAAGCCCTCAGGCGACATTGAATATTTTTCTGATGCTGCATGCGCGCCAACCAGAATAGATTTGTAGAGAAGTGTTTGTATACTTTGTAATGCTTATTATGACGTCAAAACTTTTGTAGGTTCGCAAAGCTTCAAACCTGTTCTCTTTGTGTACATTGTTGTATTTTTCCGGAAAAAATCAAAAAACATAAAAGACTTTGGTTCAAAAATTAAACTATTTAAGAACTTTTTATTAATTTAAACATTCGAAATTAAGCCATTGTAAATTTTAATAGATTAATATTTCGGCTAGGAACATCACTAAATTTAAAGCATTTAACAATTTTTAAATGTGAATTTTTACTCTTATCAGCTGAACAACTGATGGCAAAAACAAGTTTAGGTATCACAGTTTACTTTTAAATATGCAACAATGGCGATTGTCAGTTTTGCATACAAAAAAAAATTGTAGTATAATATTGCCTTAGTGACATAACAAAACTTTTGCTGTCGCTTCAACGCTAGTGAAGTCAAATCGAAATTATTTACAATATTTTGCCTCCGAATTGGCTTCCCAACGAATTTCTCCCGTCGGATAGCCTTTCATCTTGGTCCTTTGAGGATTTGGACAAGGGAGTACACAATGCAGTTTGTTTCCCAAAATTTGTAATAACTGACTACATTGAAGCAAATGAGGCACTTCCTTGGTTTATTTTCGGGGGTTCTAAGCAGTAAAACAACTGGCAACCTATTGCTTTGTGTAATGAGCCTTTAAAATCATAAATAAAAAATTATTAAGTTTCAGTTTAATGTGACAGAACTTTAGAAGTGAAGTGAAGTGGTAAAATTGAAAGTCGACTGTGAATCAAGTCAATTTTATATTGAAATCAGCTTCATCATCTGTTGATTTGAACAGTTATTTTTTGTAGTCATTGTTGCAAAAAAGTACTTAAATTTTTTTACTAAGGACAACAAATTTTAACTAAGTTTTTAACAGTAAATTAATTTGATTAATACTATTTTGAAATAAACCATCTTTGCAAAAATTTAAATAGTTTTTTAAGGCAAAATTTAGTTATACATAGGCTAAAAAATCTCAGTAATTTTATAAAAGACTTGGTACATACAAGCTAAAAAAATACCATTAACTTGAAACAAAAACATATTTACTTGATCCAACAACGACAAACAAAAACAGACCAAGCAGCCATGGACCCACTGGACCAGTTTCAGGTCTTGGATTCTAAAAAAAAGCAAGACGTTATATAAGGAATTAACACATTACTCATTTATACACACCAAACATTTCACCAATTGAATTAAAAATCACTTTAATCCACCTTTCTACAGAACAACAATTACATATTACAAGCGTACATTCCAGCCAAATACTCTACCCAGCCATCACTAACAAAAGACTCAATTATATTCAGTGCATCACAACCATAACAAATCTTTCAAACACTATCATCACAGCAGATATCAATGCTCACTTGCCATTATGGTACTGCCAAGTACCAACCAAAGGTCATAGAAAACTGATTGAAGACATCCTGCTTAACTACTATCACAAAAAATTAAACACAAACACTCCAACACGTCTACCACCGAATCAAACACAACAGCCTACTTCACTAGACATCAAAACAGCTTCAGCAGACTTGCACAATTACACTATCTGACAGACAATCCACTCCCTTACATTTAATTACATATCTCAACTCACCACCCTTAGCATACATCACAAGACCAAGCAACATCTTCTCATTCATCGAATACCTCCTCAGGTAGTCCTTTCCATGTTTAAAATTTTTTAAATCATTCCACCTAAGTTATGATTGTCTAACTTTTAAAGTACAAAAAATGCGCAATAACTGCGATCGCCTGCGCATTGCCGCAATCGCTGGCGCATTACCCGTATCTCGTAAAAAGCCGTGCCGGCTCCGGAAACGAAGTTAAATTTAAAAAAAAATTGACCATGGTATTTCAAGCTCAATTGCAACAAGCCATGAAAAGTCACTATGTGATGGAATAGGAGGAACTACAAAGTGATTTGTTGCAAGAGAAACCCTTCAAGCTCGTGAAAACTATCAAATTTTAAGTCCTTATCAAATGTTTCAGTGGGCTAAGCAAAATATTGTTGGGATAATTTTTTTTATGTGGCTGATCAAGAAGTTTCAAAAGATGCCAAAACTTATCAACTGGAACAAAAATATTCGAATTGTGCAACAGTTTCTGGCCGAAAGATTTCCTCACTGCTTCATTCCACTATCTCAGGGGTCTCCAAAAGATTGAGCAGCAAGCCATGTATAGATTTTTTGGACCTCCTTGGGCCAAAGCCAAAAACATAGTTTGCGAAAAACAGTTAGTAAATAAAGTGAAGACCTTTTTTTTTTTTATAGAAATCACCATGATTTCATTTTTTTTAGAGGAACAAGAAACTGGGGCAAATTTTCGAAATGATTCTATCCAACTGTGGTTCAAAGTGACTGTATATGTTTTTTAAAAAGAGCTCTGCAGGCTGGATTTGGCCCATGGACCCTACTTTTAGAGACCCCTGCACTATCTAAATTAAAATTTGTAATAAAAAGGCTATCATTAGATGATGAAGGAGTTCTAGTAAAAAGCTTTATGATGATACCACAAAATCAGTTTTACCACACTTGCAACTCATTGAAAATGATTTATATCCTGGAAAATATGTTGCTTGCATTTATGACCAAGATTGGTACATTGGTGTAATAACTGAACGTTCAAATGAAAACAAAGATGTCTATATCAAATTTTTGAAACGAAATAATTTGGTTTTAACATCGCCACAAAGCCTAAAAAATGTGTCAAATCACATTAAATGATGTAATATTTATAATTAATCCACCTGAACTGCAATGACAGAGTGTACAACACAAATTAGCAATCACAGACTATGATCAAATCCAAGCAGTGCTTGTGGCCAGACAGAATGCTTAAATCTTTGGTTTAAGCAAATGCTAAAAATTTTATAGCAGCTTGTAAAATATTGAATTTTTTCAGTTTGCAAAATATCTTTTGACATGCTGCGGTTCAAACTTATCTCTGTTTCTAGTTTTTGTTGTTAAAATATAGCTCTTCAAATAGCAAAAATGGATTTAGCATTATCATATAATCCCAGATAGAAATTTGTTCTATTTCAATGTGGCTAGAAATGCTTTTGCAAGCCAAAAATATATATATGCATGGAAAAAATATGCCATCTAGTGGCAGTTTTTCAATAAGATTTAAAGCCAAGCTATAGCAGGTAAAGAGTTGGAATTTTCTTTTATCAATTCAATTTTAACTTTCTGATTAATATACAAAATTATAAATAGAAGGTGAGATTTTGCACTTTTTTGAATATGGTAAAAGTTAAATTTCTCACCCCCTTACAATTTCGGAACAAAGTTGAGATTTGGTGTGTAAGTTCTTTAAGAAAAGCTCTTTAACATATTAAAAAAATGTTTTTAAAAACAGTGTTTTATGGGCTTTTTTTTTACCACAAGATGGTGCATTTTTAGCAATTTTATGGCTGATCCATACTTTGAAGTGGTGTAACTTTTTCTCGTTTTTCTTTATATTTGGTGAAGTTATAGTCCAGTTGGTAGGGAGTACCTATGTTTAAAATTGGAGCAGTGCTATGCTTTGTATGACAGCTACAGCTTTTTAAAAATAGCTGAAAATTTGTTTTTGGGTCAAAATGCAGACATTTTGGGACTCAATAATTTCATTATGTTATAAGCTAATATCATTTTGACACTTGATCCATTTAATATACCAGAAAGTTAATCAATATACCAAAAATCAGCTTTCCACAATTTTTATAATTGGAGAAAAGCTTATTTGAAAATGGCTGAAAATGACGGAACACTAATTGCTGGAATTGGATACCAAATTTCCATAAGTCATATTTCATAAAATACAACAGATATTGAGCTAAAATTTTCAGTTTTTTGGTTAATTATGATATACAACATTTTGACAAATTTTGAGCAAATTTGGAAGGGGTCAAGCTGGAACATTTCTCAATTTCAGGACATTTGACACAGAATGACCCTACTGTCAATTAAGTTTAAAGTAACTCATAGTCAACTTAGTTATAACTTTAGTATTGTGAGATGGTCAGGACAAGTACAGTATAGTAGGCTAGTTGTAGTATAGACTAAATGATTGCAAAGGTATCCAATGTAGACAGCTACTTAGCATGCATAGTCTTGCTATTGACATGTTGTTGTTGTGCATGATCTTTCTATGTAGCCTTTACGATTTTTCAAGTAGCTAGTCTCTTTCATAGTAAAAAAGAAGATATGGGGGAAGTTGGTGCAAAGAAGATGGACATTGAAAATAGGACGGTTTGGAGAAAGATGATACGCTGTGGCTACCCCTGATTGAAGAGGAAAGCCAAAAAAAGAACTCTCTTTCATAGTATTTGAAGTTGTCATTGTTGTTTTGTACATCATAAATACATAAGTAGCCTATAATTTAAATTACTTGCAGAACTTAGTGCATTCAATCACTTGTAAATTAGCTTAATCTTAAGAGAAAATATTAATGGCATCTACCAAGATGGGATAAAAAAATATACTTTTGTTCTTCCCACATTCACCTCAATTCCATGCTGTCTTATTTGTAATTAAAATGTTGCCTTACTGAAAAGCAGTAATCTGAAACACCGTTATGAAACTGAACATAGTGGATTTGAAAAGATGTATGAGCAAGGAGAAAAAAAAAGGAAGATATGAAATCTTCCTAAATAACATTATGTAAAGTCAACCATGGTTCTTGCTAATACCATGACTGCCCAAAAAAAAGCAACCAAATGGTTATTAAGAATACCTTGGATTTTAGAAAAGCATAAAAAGCCCTTCAGTAATGCAGAAACTGTCAGAAAATGTATGATAAAAATGGCCAAGACCTTATTTGATGGCTAGCAAAGAGATGAGATAATCAATAAAATAAAACAGATATCATTATCTGATTCTTCAGCAATGAAAAAAATGGAACAGTTGGCTTAAGATTTTTTACTGCAACTGGATGAAGGACTGAAAAATGCACCCTGTATTTCATTAGCTAATGATGAATCAACTGACATGACCAACAATGCTCAACTTCTAATCTTTGTTTGGAAGTAAAAAAGAATTTATACAGGATTAGTTAGAAGATATTTAGGCATCTTCAAAGCATGATAAAGTCAAGAGATATTGAAATCAAGTCAGTCAAGTCACTTACCACAGATGGAGCTCCAGCAATGCTTGCTTCAAGGAAAGAATTGTGGGATAATTGGTCAAAGACAATCTCAATTTTATAACTTACCACTGCATTATCCACCAAGCAGTGCTGTTTGCCATCCTGGGAGATGAATATTGTGATGTCATGGAGATTATTATGAAGCTGGTAAACATTTTTTGATCAACATTTGCATTGCAACATCGTTTACTTCAAATTTTTTTTTACAAGACGTTTTGGCTCACTGTTTGGCCAAACAGTGAAATAAACCATCTATAAGATTCTTTGGCACCTCGTAAGATCAGTGCATGACAAGAGACAGAGTCTTTGGGAAGCCCATGCATGGGCACTCCATCATGATAATGCTATTGCTCACACAGCCCTGAGTATTCATCAGTTTCTCGCAAAAAAAAACATTGCAACTTAAAATACTGCCCATATTACCCTGATCTGGCTCATAATGAAGAGTTGAGCAATGGTGATTAATAGTTTATTAATACGATTGGTCATTTTAAAGTTTAGTACAACTACAAGAATTGATCAAAATGTAACCCAAAAACAATGTCTTCAAAAAATTAATTATGACCTGATTTTTACATTATTAAAAATAAAACAACCTTAACTAAAAATAATTGCATAAGAAAACATATTTTAGACAAATACATATTTTATAAAACATAATGTCAATTTAGCTGACTTTCTAATATATTAGCCTACCCATGCTGACTTCTCTGGCCTATTTGTTTATCTTAAATTTTTTAATTAAATTTTAAAACTGCACAACTTCTATTTTACAAAAAAAAAGTCTAATCATTTGAATTTTTTTTGTTTTTAAGACTTTAGTCCTAATAAAACTTACTAAAGTTTTTGGAACATTTCCCCTTTGGGTAATAGTTTTGCTATATTGATCAGAAGCAATTCTCATTCTTTGTTTGGTCACCATTCTGTATTTTTTAACTAAAATTAAACTAAAAATAATCAGATGCAAGTTGATAACACTAAAACAAAGATATATTTGAAACAAGACTACTAATTGATCAAAAATACTATGTTGCATAAAAATAATTGAGCAATAGTCATTGTCAACATTTTAAGCTCAATACAACAAAATGTAGATTTGGAAAAATGCTCAAATATGGCAATAAGCTTCTTGTTTTTTCTATTGAACCAAAGCATTTGACACAGATAGACCAACACAAGCAAATTTACCAATAAAATTGTGTGATTTAGATAAATAGACATCCTTATTTCTAGATAAAAATACCAAGAAAATGACTACTGTTTCTAACTTCTTCAAAAGAATGCAGATGATGTAACATTCTTGCTACCTTTTTGGGTCTCTTAAAAAAGTCACCGTATGCGATTTTTGTTTGTAAAACTAACCTGGGTGCCCCCGCGGTTACCATCCCTTCTAGTAAAATGCTTTTTCTCTTGGTTTCTTCTTTAATCTATCCTGGTGCTAAAAAAGGTATTCCGGGCTAGTTTCACCTAAAAAATTGCTTACGGTGACTTCTTGAAAAGACCTCCTTTTTTTTACGAAAAATTTTTAAGCTTTAATTTTTTAACGCAATTCAAGTACAGTAAAAAAAAAACGTGTAAGAATGATCCAAATTCAAAAATACAGCAAACGATTCAAAACCAAAAGTTTTTGAAAAAACAAAAGAAACAATTCTCCGCGCTGAAGCAAGCGATATGTGCTGCCACGTTTACACTTATGCAAGAAAAACACTTATCTATTTCAAATTCGCTGTAGCTAAAAAAATTCTAGTTGAAAAAAGTCCTATTGGATCCAACGGTGTCAAACAGCTCTGTAGGCTATTTAAAAAAGTTTATATTATCTCAGAGCGGTTGAAAATGAATGAAAAACACAAACCAAAGTCGCCAAACTTTACACTCCCCAAATGGAACGCCATTATTTAAGGAACTGTATCTGTCTATCTTGTCCATGTATATGTAATAGGAGACCTTTCACGTCATACCTCAGAAGTACTGCTCACAGCTTGTCTTTTGTCACACAGCCAGTGATGGCCATAAAAAAAGGGGGGCCGGTGCAAGAAAAGTAGGGGGAACTTTTTATGGTCGGTTCACACTGAAAGCGGAAGCGGAAAAAGTAGAGCATGTGGCGGAAAGTGCAAAAAATCAAAGTAAAAAATTATTCACATTAAAAGCGGAAAGCGGAAAAAAACGCCAAACCGCACAATTTTTCGTGCTTAGCGGATAAATTTTAAAGTTGAAATATTTCAATTTTTTGCGCTTTTTGCTTTACTCGACAGGGCAAGTCTAATTTGAAGAAAAACCGACTAAAGTGAGAGTAAAAAGAAACAAAACTAGTTGCTCTAAGAGATAAAAAGAGACAAAAACGCCGCACAAATTGTTCTTGCAAGCCCAAAGTGGGCCCAAAATGTTTGAATTTTTTAAAATTTGTCAAGATGCTCAAGAAGAATTTAGTTTCTTTTAAACAAACTACTTTCTCTCTTTCTTTCTTTTGAACAAACTACTTTCTTTTGAACAAACCTTGTATCTCCCAAAAACTAACTCTCACTCCAATTGGTTTTTCTTCGAATTAGATGCGACCGACTCGAGAAAAGTACTAGAGTTGTCAGATAGGCTTTTTTGACCCCAAATTAACAAAATTTGGCTTTTTTTAGTGTGATTGTAGAAATAGGATAGTTTAGTTTGAACTATTAGCTTACGTTATAATTATAGTTGTCGGCAGCGTAGTCGAGTGGCTAAAGCGCTGGGCTTGTGACCAACACGGTTTCGGTTCAAAACCCATTCGGATGTTGAAGACAGAAAGATGTGGAGAATGATGATATGCTGTGGCCATCCCTGACTAAAGGGAAAAGCCGAAAGGAGAAGAAGAAAAGGTTTCATGTATCGAATCAACAAAAACTTGCTGATGATTTTTTCTTTTATGAAATTATTCATCATTGCACGGTAAAACTTGGCCCCAAGTGTGGCAACTGCAAATGTTTATTCGGATGGCGAAGAAAGTCCACTACGATTCGCCATCTCAAATAATTCTCGGTGTTCATCTGGAATAGCCGATTGAATATTAGGTGCGCTGGAGGAATCGATAAGCAAATTTTTACATGACGAACATTTTCTTCGTCGTGCAATGGTGCGAGCAATATAGCCGCTAACAAAATAAATCACTACAGATTCAGAAAGAGGTACATCATCGTCAATTGAAATTGAACAAAAAATTCGACCAGCCAAAATGTATCAGCGATAGGGTTGCTTGATGACGGAAAATTGAAAATAGGCAATTTATCCACATCCGTGGTGGCTGCTGACAACAGCGCTTGCTGCTCCAGTAAGCTCAAACAACAAATCTTTTTTTCCGCCACAAGTATCTGCTTCACTGAAACATAAAAATTGCCCCCATGTACCTGTCTGTACCAACCGAAGCGACCTTCGATTGGATCAGACAGTAACTTTCCCGGCAATACATATTCAATTTGGTGTTGTGCATTTAAATATTTCACAAGCTTTGGAATGGCACCGATGGTTTTAGTGCAAGCTAGAAATGTCTCCAAAATGAGGCCGCTTAACCCTGATTGCTTCCACTCATCAAAAATGTTTTTTGCCTCTTCTAAATACTCGAAGCCAATTGAACCATCGTCACTTGAACTCAAAGGACAGCTAAATGCATCATTTTTTGTAACTCCTGTAAAATCAAAAAAAATTAAAAAAAGAAACTTAAATAAGGAATAAGCATATTTAAACCAGCCTATATTATTTACAGTTAGTAGTTTTAAAACTTTGCATCAGTAGAACATATGGAAAAAAGCTGAAAAAAATATTGAACAAAATATTTTTTT
The DNA here is from genome assembly GCA_963680785.1 of Diplosoma virens. Classification (NCBI taxonomy): domain Eukaryota; kingdom Metazoa; phylum Chordata; class Ascidiacea; order Aplousobranchia; family Didemnidae; genus Diplosoma; species Diplosoma virens. The sequence continues at coordinate 704,850 of OY796892.1, read as the reverse complement.
CTTTTACCACAATTTAATAGCACAATCAAGAAAGTAAACAATGAACATTAATTTATCAATATCATATTAATATATCTTTGCCAATACAATACAATCGTTTACAACTAGTGTTGCAAATGACTACAAGAGAACATTTTTCACTTGTGAGTTTCCTCACAGGTGATGAAGTGCGCTGGTGAATTAGGTAACAAAGAGGGGAAAAGTGGAACTAGCAATGGTACTCTACTGTGCTAGCTGTTACTCATCATGCCAGCATCAGTATAGGAGAACCTTGCCACCTGCTAGCACTTGAAAGTACTTTTCTTAAAAAAGTGGCTTAAATTGTAGGAAATGTGCCAGTGTTTATAATTAACAAACTGACATCACAGGATCTCAACGGAATGATGTGATTGCAAAGTTACTGAAACCAGTAAAGAACACTGGGAGCACCAGAAAATGTAATCAATTGGTGTTTCCTGTTGATAAAACATATTGGTTAAATTAATTTTTTAACCGCCTTTATGCGTGTATGCGTGATAAATGTTGTAACTGTCCCAATTTGTCCCTTAGCTCGTCCCGACTTACTCCATGCATGGGGTAAGTCGGGACGTTTGAGCATGTTATTTCAAACTTTGTTTCCGGCTGTTTCCCGATTTCGGAAATAAATGGTACTGCTCATGTTAATTTATTAGTTTTTAATGTTTTCTATCAAAAATTTTATTTTAAATTAGCTCATGTTGTTTCCGATTTATGGTCCAAAAATGGAAATTTGTCCCGACTTACCCCAGTCTCCCCTACAATTAGATTCCATTGCTTTCTTTAGATTTAACAGCAGTTCACTTTTTTTTTTATTGACTTTAGTTTCTCTCATATTTCTTTTTTTTAGCTTTTTTACGCCCTATTTACATTATTTAATTTTTATAAAAAGAGGCTATTAAATTGATTATGCACCTGGCACTTTGTTCTCTGTGATTGGATTGATAAAAGAGAAGCAACTAAGTCAGCTATCCAAGCAATAGCATTACGCAAAATACGATTTGCTTAAAATTTAAATCTAAACTTTTCGTATTTTGCACTCGGCCCGGCGCGGTACGCGGCAAGGTCCTCCAGAAAAGGTTATTACTCTGCATTGAGCGGTTGACATCACTATTTTGCGGGTCTAGTCCAATTCGAAGAAAAACCGATTGGAGTGAGAGTTAGTTTTAGAGAGAAACTAGTCGGTTGAAAAGAAACTAAGTTTTTTTTGAGCATCTTAACCAGGGTTGCCATATATGAATAGGCGAAATTTTAAACAGATAGCGCAACAATAAAAAAAAATTTTTGAAGGGCAGACAAAATGAATTTGTTTACAAATCTAGGATGAAGACCAAAAAAAAAGGTCTTCAATTCGAATCGATCTCGGATTTTCCTATTTTCGTCCCGAAATCATGGTTTTCTCTAAATAGAAAAAAGGTCACTTCGAATCGGTCTCGGAATTTGCTATTTTCGTCTCATAATCAATGTTTTTTTTTTAAATTGCACGTTGTTTTTAGTTGATACTAAAATTCCGGACATTTGGGCTTTTTTTAAAATTCCTTCCGGACAAAAAGTTTAACATAAAATTTCGGATGGTATGGCAACCCTAATCTTAACAAATTTTTAAAAATTAAAAAAATTTGGGCCGGCGATTACAATTTGCGCGGTTTTTTTTTTTCTTTTTATTTCTTAGAGCAACTAATTTTGTTTCTTTTTTACTCTCACTCCAATTGGTTTTTCTTCGAATTACACCTAATTTGCGCAGCTCCAGCAGAGTTTCCAAAGAAATGTTAAGAATGCAAAAAAATTTTTTTATTTGAAAGCATCTATACGTTTAAAAATAGAAAAAAATTTGGATCAGGTCTAATAATTCATGTGGCGAGACAATGTTCTAATTGTTAATCAGGGCAGATATTAGACTTGATCACCCGGCCGGGCAGTTATTAGACCAGATCCAAAATTTTTTTTTCAAATTTTATTTAAAAAATTTAAAAAGTTTTTTTCTGAAAACTTTGGGATTGCTGCAGGTCCACAGCTCCTTAGCTGCCCCTGGTAAATGGCATGATATTAATCAAACTTATTATTTTCAAGTCTAATTCATAATTTCATGTACCTATCATTACTCAAGCGGCCATCAGTTAAAACCAGTGCTGCAAACTCAATAGATTTTTATTCGAGTTCAAGTTCGAGTTCATAAAAAATTTGCCAGTCTGAGTTCGATCAAGTTCTTTATTTTTAATTTTTCAAGTTCAAGTTACAGTTTGAGTTCTGCTCTAGAGAACTTTTATTAATTTAGTTAGTTATTTATTAATTGTTAGTTTAGTACGTTATCTATTAGTTATTTCAGTTTTTTTATCGCTTGTTAGTTATTGTTAGTTTATTTATTAACTAACTAGTTTAGTTAGTAATACTAACTAATTTAGTTAGTCATAAGTACAGCCTGTGTTTTAAAATATATATATATATATATAGAAATTTTTCAAAATTTTTTGGTCGGTGCTCATCAGGAAAGTGCTCAATGACGTCGAGTCAGAGCGGTTAGATAATTAACTTACAGACCACAAAATTTTTTAATTTAACATTAATTTTATTTGCCCCAACAGACTGTTTCGCCTGCCTGGGCTCGTCAGGGGGCGGTTAAAAATCTGAAAAACAAAATAAATAAATAAATAAATAAATAAAAAAAATACAGTTTAAACGAAGCGCTTGAATTCCGGCGAAAAAGCGTAAAACAACAACAAGAAAAAACAAGAGGAAAACTACGGTTGTCAGGTTAATCGATAAATGAATTTTATTGCCAAAGAAAAAGTGTTTTTTACGTAGCTTGCTCTATTGTTTGAAAATAATAGGTAAATATAAAAAGTTTGCATTAAAAATGCGTTAAAATTAAATTAAATAGTCTGCACATTGGAAATACGATAAAAAGATGCTAAAGAAATGCGTTTAAAATGACAATTATTAGGATATGAATTAAAAATTAAAACAGTATATAAAACAGTAATATATAAAATTTACATCGCAACTTTGTCCACTTACTTGATCAGCAAATAAATCAATCCATCTCTACACCACATACTTATCGAACTAAAAATACTCTTAAATTATACCCTGTAAAAAAATTTACTGTTTTAATTTTTAATTCATATCCTAATAATTGTCATTTTAAACGCATTTCTTTAGCATCTTTTTATCATATTTCCAATGTGCAGACTATTTAATTTAATTTTAACGCATTTTTAATGCAAACTTTTTATATTTACCTATTATTTTCAAACAATAGAGCAAGCTACGTAAAAAACACTTTTTCTTTGGCAATAAAATTCATTTATCGATTAACCTGACAACCGTAGTTTTCCTCTTGTTTTTTCTTGTTGTTGTTTTACGCTTTTTCGCCGGAATTCAAGCGCTTCGTTTAAACTGTATTTTTTTTTATTTATTTATTTATTTTGTTTTTCAGATTTTTAACCGCCCCCTGACGAGCCCAGGCAGGCGAAACAGTCTGTTGGGGCAAATAAAATTAATGTTAAATTAAAAAATTTTGTGGTCTGTAAGTTAATTATATATATATATATATATTTTGTGTGTGTGTTTGTAAATTTAAAGTTAATTAATATTGCTAAAATTGTAGAAACCTGATGAGGGCTTAAGTCAACCAAAGTTCGTTTTTTTGTATTATAATTTTTTTAAATGTTTGGTTAATAAAAAAATGAAAAATGTTAAATCTAATATGGCTCCTTTTTGCTATTGTTATGTGGTTAAAGAATACAAACTCTTTGCCGAAACTATACTTTAAAATTGTAAGTCATTTACACTTATATTTGTTATAAATAAATCAAGAATAAAAATCAGAGGGAGGACCCGAAACTGTTTAAAATATTGTTCCGGTTCAATTTCAGCAAATTATATTTTTACGTGTTCAGTTCCGACTAAGGTTCAAAGAGTAATAATAGTTAATGCGAATTTATCGTGGCGTTAGTTCGAGTTCGGTTTGACCCCGATGTCATTACAAAAACACCACGATGAAATAGCAAAATTAGGGAAAAATTTCGTTTTGTGTTTAACATTTATTTCTCAAAATTCATTAAATAAAGTTTTGCTTCTTAAAAGTTTTATACGCATTTCTTTGTATAAGAGACTTAATAATTTTGGCTCTCTTAAAAATTTCAATAGGATAACGCTACTTTATGCAATGCTTTACCAAACAGGAAACAATAGTTTAGGTAAAGCATAATAAAAATGATACTTTAATATAACCATTGAAGCGTGAAAAAGTCATTCAAAACTTTTAATTCAACTACACCAGGCGTCCAAGCACTTGGTTTTTCTTATTTCAATGCAGAGTGGCAACTGTATTTGAGTAAAAATTATGGCACCATTCGACTGTACCATGTATAGTCACTTTACATTGTAAGTGCAATTATGGTTTGCACTCAATAATTTATTATCTTCAAGTTTTTTTGATAAATTTTATGTCGGATGGTTGTTATTCTTAATTTTATTGCGTTTTGTAAAAAAGCATTTTCTACCCCAAGATTATTTTGTAAAAAAAATTCCAAAAAAAAAACAGAAATCTATCAAAAAGGGCTACTTATGTTGCATAAATTTCTCGCATTCAGGGATTTGGATTTCTTGTCCTTAATTCCGCCATATTGCAAGTAATCTTTATGGTGTTTAATCATTCAAGCTTATTTGTAAAATTTAGATTAAAGAAATTTTTGTTGACAGTTACAAATGGGCTAGTTGTATTTGTAATAACTATTTGCAGTGTATTAATCAAACTATAATACAGTTACTTAAATGATGTTGTTTATTTCAAAAATATTATTGATTAATTGAAAGCAACAATAGAAAGAAGAAAAATCTGGATAGGCCTATACTGTGAAAAAAAACATATCATGTGTCAAGAATTCTTTTGTTTAAACTTTTCACAAGTGTGAAAACATAAATAAAAAAGAAAGCCAAATTCATTTAAAGCAATAGTATTATTTGATTAACAAGGAGTGAGAAGTGAGATCTACCTAAACAATTTATTAGGTTGGCCTAAAAAAAGGGCCATAACAGTTTTTTTTCCACCGATAACTTTTATCGATGCATTTTACAAGGAGTAGTCTTTATAGGTTATACGTGTTAACAATTGTAATTTCGATATATACAGCAAATTGGTCTATATCTACATTTTTAAGATTAGATATATACTTAACAATTTTCAGCAAACAGTATTCGATGAGTGAGCCAGGACATCAAAGATGCAGACGGTAGCGTGGTCAAGTAGTCGATAGCATGCTCGAGTGCCGGGATTGTAATCGACATGGTCTCGTTTCAAAACCTACTCGCGCCATTCTATTGTGTCCTTGGGAAAGACACTTTACGGCACTTCCTCTGTTTGGTGGTCGTGGAAGTAGTTCTAAATTTTAGTCACATCTCTATGAAATTTTAACCGGATTATAATATCTTGGCATCTCCGGAAGCAGGTCAGGGTGATTGCCCACCCTAAGTATTAGTGCCTCCGTCGCTTTTCTCCGAGTCAGGAGGATAAATAAGGAGATGAAATAGAAATAAGTAGAAATATACAAAACCAATTTAATAAGTAGGGTGACTTTTTTCATAAGCTATTCCAATAAAAATTTAAGCTTTCTTATTTCTGAATGCTATATCTCTCAGCATCATCGCGCATTTTTGCCATTGATGAAAAAATTTATGAAAGTCTACGATCTACGATCTTCAATGGAGAATTCTTTAGGTTGACTAATCCCTTAAAGCGTTTTTTATCTTTTAGTCACAGGTAAATACTGCTCCTCTGGAAAACTTTTTGAAGGCTCAAACAGTTAGAAATAGAAAACGGCAAGGACTAGGCAATATGAAGGATGCGGAAGCAGTTTCAACCCAACTGTTGATGGTCACTACTGTTCTGGCAGCTGTGGAGCTCTAAAATTGTTTTGACGCAAAATCAATGCCACTGATTGTAGATTTTTGCACTAATTCAATTTAGTTTATTTTTGAGTATTTTCCTCTGAAACATGCTGCTTTATACGCAGCAGACGTTCTTCTTGTTATTTCATTTGGTTTCCACTGTTTTTCTATCGAAAATTCTAGCATAGATCTCTGTTCAATCCTTGTGAAAAATGTTAAGTTAGCTATTTTGTACACTTGGAAAACTAAATAGAAAACAATAAGTTATTATAACAAAACTAAAGAAAATAATAAGAATTGGACACGAGTGCTTTCATTAAAGCAGCTTCTGATGTAATCTAAATCATGGGTACTTAAATTGGGGGCATGAAAAATTCATAAGGGGCAAGCACATGGCTGCAAACTGAATAGATCAAATCAATCAGGGGATCCGTTTTTTGGTCCGAACAAATCGACGGAGAAACGATTTAGCTCCAGGATACGTAAGCCATCTTGGGGGTGATAATCCGACGCTTGATCTTCTCTGAAAACTGAAAAATCTTTCGTGGGGTGTTTTATTGGTGGCTGTGCTTAGAAACAATTTAATAGAATGCAAAGCCTCTGGAAGGACTATTTCCCATTGCTCACGGGGAAATCCGACAGTTTTAAGTGCTAGTCGGCTTGTTTTTAAACTGTTTGAACCGTTTTCTCAGCCTGTCCGTTTCCAGAAGGATGATAAATATTGCATTTGTTTGAAGATATCCCACATTGATCAAGATAAGCTTTGAATTCCAAGAAAGAAAAGAGCTAGCGTTGTCGGAGAGTACGAAGTGCCACTCAGTGTAAACAGTTGATCAAGGCATTTTATTACAGTCAAAGTAGTCACATCTTTACACGGAAATGCAAATGGAAAGTGAGAATATTCATCGATTACAATAAATAAATATTTATTGATAGTAGATGATGGTAACGGAACCTTAAAATCTATACTTATACGTTCCATGGGGTGCATTGCCTTGATTAAGGTTCCTTGGTCTCTTCGAAAAAACAAAGATTTGACGAGAGCACATATTTTGCAAGCTGAAACAATTCCCTTGACGTCAGTTGTGGAATACGGTAAATTCTTAGTTCTGATAAAATGTAGCATACGCGTTACACCAGGATGACATAACCTTTCGTGTATGTCTTGCAAGACGCAAGAGAAAGTGAAAGAGGCCAAATTGGTTGCCGAACAGTAAGCTGGAGTAAGAGTATTGGGTGAAACATTTCTTTAGCCTTGGCGATATTGTATTACGTGCGAAAAAGGAGCAAGCTTCATGCGCCACAGTTGTACCTTGTCATTTTTGATTTTTGTCCGTCGTCGGCCATTCCTCAAAATGCTACGGAACGCTGATCCGTAATTAGGGTAAATGTCTGTCGTGATAACAAGTGTGACCATTTTTTAACATCCTCCAAATGCCTCTTTCTCATCCAGTTGCCTTTTTCTCGTAAGGCAGGTAACATTTCTTGCTGCCCTGCAAAGTCCGAGACATGAAAGCCACTGGTCGACCGGCTTGGTTCAAACTGGCGGAAATAGCTACACCAGAGACATCACACTCTATCACAAACGGAAGCGATTAGTCAATGGATTGCAGGTTACTTTCTAGCAACTTGGATTTAAGCAAGAAAAAAGCATTCAATGCACTGCCATCGAGAGGAAAAGTTTTGGCTTCTGCTAAAAGCCGCACTTTTGTGGTATAACAATTAATCCACTTTGCATAATATGCAAACATGCCTACTGCACGACGCAAAGCATTTTTATTATTAAAACAAGGAAAATCTTGCAAAGCAGGCATACGTTCAAGATCGGGTCTAATATTCATATTACCAACAATATAACCCAAAATATTAAGAGATTTGACCAAACTCTCATTTAACGTAAACATTCTGCGCTGGATCGCATCAATAAAAGAGGCCACATTTCGATCATCGTCAGCCTGATCGTGCCCAGCGATTGTGATACGAGTATTATCATCATACGAAAATGCTCCGTTGAGATTTTCCTCTTCAATAAACTGCGCATTTTACGTTGAAAATCAGCGACGCCATTTTTCACGCCGAACGTAATTCGCGTAAATTCATAAAGTTTACCATTCGCTTCAAACCCTGTATACTTTCGCTCAGACTCGATAAGACTAATTTGATGATACGCACTTTTCAAATCAAAAGTCGAAAACACTTTATATTTTGAAAGTTGAGTGATTAGTTCATCAATCCGTGAAAGTGGATAGGCGTCTAGTTCGGTGTAGATGTTAATTGTTTGCGAGTATTCGACACAAAGCCGCTTTTTATTAAGATTTAGTTCGTCTTTCACAACAATTACCTGCGCTCTTCATGGGAAAAAATTTGGTTGAATGATTCCTCCCTTTAGCCAGTCATCAATTGTTTTTTGAATAAAAACTCGGTCGCACTCGCTGAAGCGACGCGACTTTGTTGCAACCGGTTTTACTTCCGGTAATAAATTGGCAAATAACAAAGCCTTTTTGGTATCGGCTACAGTTAAGGCACAATTCATATCATTACCTTCAACTAGTTCAGGCAAACTACCATTAAATTTAAAGATCAGCCGCTCGTGTTGGCTCTGAAAATCTAAGCCAAGAATTATATTGCTACACAGATTCTCCAAAACATTTAGTATAGTTGCTTCGTACTTCGTATGATTTATTATTACGTTCACAACGCAAAAACCAAAAGGTTTCACCTTCATTGCAACGGACGCCATCTGCACGCTGTGATTGGATGGAATAATCTTCAAGCACGCTGTGATTGTATGTAATAATCTTCAAGCGCAATTTGTTACTTGTATTAGAGTTGATAAAGCTTTCGGAGCTCCCAGAATCCGCTGGAGCTGTTAGCTTTGTTCCATTTACATACACTCCCAAAGATGAGTTAACTAAACTGCCAGGACATGCCGTTGTATGAGTTAAAAATAGAGAGCTTGGAGATGTTAAAGAATTCACTGGTCCCTTTGAGTTGTTTTTGTTGAATCCCGTGGTCTTTATTTTGCAGACGCGTAAAAAATGCCCCGTTTTCCCACAAAAAAAGCAGCAAATTTTCTTGCCGGACAATCAGCACGTCGATGATAGGGACGTCCACAAAATAGCATTTTTTTCCGCCAATGGATGCGATCGCTCGTAGATCATTAGATGGAGTAACATTCGGATCATCACTTTTGCGTGAGCGACAGACGCCGTTATTGAGTCACTTCTTGTCGTATACAAAGCGGAATATTGTTTAGCCTGGTATAGAGGCCTGATCTTGTTAAAGGCTTCACTTACTGTTAATTCGTTGCTTTCTAATACTCTTTGACGTATTTGAGAGGATGCTAAACCATTGATAAAAGCATCTCGCACAAGATCCAACTGATATTCTTCTGTGGACACGTTTCTATAGTTGCAATCTTTGCTCAAAACATGCAATACTTACAGAAACTCTTCTTGCGGTTTCCCTGCTTTTTGTTTCCTTGTTGCGAGGAAGTGGCGAGAAAATATAACGTAGGAGGTTTTAACAAAGAATTCTTTAAGTTTTGCTATCGCAATATTGTAGGAGTCGCGTCCTTCAATTAACTCGTATACTTCACCGCTAACGTAGGCACACAAAACCTCCAGCCAGTTAGGTGCAGCAAATCCTTCATGACGTGATGCGGCCCATATCCTTTTTAAAAAATCGGTAAGGGTCTTTAACCAATGCTTAAAGTACTTGCTTAAAGTACTCGATGTGTTCTGAGAGTTTGGGTCAATGTCAAACTCCGCTAGCTTCAGCCATTTGTTCAGAAACGTAGCCATTTTGGAAAGATTAAGTTGATTTAATTGAAGTGACAAACGCAACTTTGTTACTTTCACATTAACTTATACATGTATTTAAGCTTAAATCAACTTAATAACTCGACATATGTAAAAAAAGAAAACACACACAAGTTAGCTAGCGATCAGTCACTGTACTGCACAATACGAACCAAACAAGATTTTAGGAAAAGAATACCAGAATTAAGTTGTACAGTGAAGTAGAGCGAGTTACGCGATCGGCAAGGTAATCAACGCAAATTATATTATGGATTTTACTATCGAAGCACTCATTGCTGCGTTTGCAAAAAACATTAAGTGTCAAGTTCTCAAAAAATTACAACCTCACCTTATTTAATGTAATCTTTTGAAACAACTAATATTGCACAATTGTCGCAGTTCTTAGTCTACGTTTGCTTCAATTGAGAAGGTACGCTGTTTCGCAGGCCTTTAGAAATCGCATGTAAAGTAGAAGTACAGTATATAAAGTTTTCTCTACAACAATAGTATACCTTGGAAAAAATTTGTGGGTGTGTGCATTAATGGTGGTCAGACAATGTTTGGCTATCGAAATAAATTCATTGCGAAGTAAAAGGAGAAAATTCTTGATGTGGTTGGATCTCATTGCGTGATTCACCGAGAGGCTATGAGCTCCAGGAAAAAAAAGTTTTTGCCATAAAATTGCAACAATCATAAAAGCTGTCAACTATGTTAACAAGTTCTGTCAATAGGAAACTATTTACCAAGCTTTGCAAGGACATGGGTTCCAATCATAAAACTCTTATTTTTCATACATCCATTCGGTGGTTATCAAAATTAACATGTTAGCCCGCGTGTATGAAATGAAAGATGAACTTATGCTGTTTTCTGAAATTCATGGGAAACAAGATCTTCTTTTATCAATCAAATGAAAAGAGTCTTATCTGACGTCGGCAATTCTTGCGGACATTTTCGAAGCGTTAAGTGGTTTGTCATCGTTGTTTGAAGGGTATCCACTACAGGTCAGACACAAACAGGACTGGGACCGAGGGTTTATCCTTTTATTACCCCAGACTGCTGCACTGCCTAAATCAGATGCTGGCAGTGGTGTTATTAAGCCAGCATCGAGTTTCGTCATCCAAAACCGTCAGACCTCGTGCTCCATGTGGTGCCCGATGTATAGGGCACGCTGTTAGTACATGGTCTGCGATTTGCTCAGAGTCGCCACACTCGCAATTCGATGAAGGAGCGAGACCCCATTTGTGCATGGACGAATGGAATCGCCCAACACCAGTCCGCAGGCAGTTGAGCTTAACCTAAGCTACTCGGGGTAAGTCCATCCCAACAAGCCTAGCACCGGTCCGGGGCACAAAAGCACGGAGCCTGGAAGCATTTTCACAATAATCCGCGTTCCATTTGTAATTTGTCCATTCAGAAGCGCGGATGCCAAGTCTGGCGAGATTGTCCAAAAGACTCCGCGCAGCTGGCACAAACGGGCGTCTGGATCTTAGTCTCACTTGGCGAGTATCTGAGGACCCACTTAAAAGACCATACAAGATATGATCGGGGTCCAGAGATCCACGGTGAGTCAAGGAGAGTGTCGCTCCCAGTCGGCGAAGCTCAGCTGGCTGGATGCCTGAGAGTACAGGTAGGTGGTCCGTTGGAGTTAAACGCAGGCACTATGCGCAAGGCGTCATTCAAGACACTGTCAATGAGGCGAGTGTGAGCACTGCGACACCAGACTGGCGCACAGTACTCAGCTGTTGAGTAGACTAGAGATAAGGTGGCTATGCGTAGTGTTTTAGCACCAGCACCCCATCCTGAGCCCACGAGTCGCCTCAACAGTATGACGCGCGATGATAGTTTTTTGCGCAATGCCACTAAATGGTGACGAAACGTGAGCGATCTGTCCAGTTTTACCCCAAGATAAGTAGGGGTTGGACAGAACAATAAAAGTCTATCATTGTTGTAGACCTTTAGCTCACGTTTGGTCTCTCGGTTATTTAAGTGAAAGGCTGCCGTCACCGTCTTAGTGTGACTGAGCTTCAACCTCCAAGTCTGGAGATATGCTGAAAGTGTATACATGTCTTGGCTTAAAGTCCCCTCCATGTCCTTCCAGTTTCCAGAAGAGTGCAACAATGCTAAATCATCAGCATAAGTAAACTTTCTGGAAATCATGGAAGGAAGATCGTACGTATAGATGTTAAATAGGAGGGGAACCAAGACCGATTCCTGAGGAACGCCGTTTTTAAGACGGCGTAGCCTGCTTTGCTTGCTGTCACCGGTGGTAAAGATGAAACTTCAATTTCGGACAAGCTCCATGATCATTTTGACCATGTGCTTATCTGGAAGTAGTCTCAGTAGCTTGCAGGTAAGGCCACGGTGCCAGACAGTGTCATAAGCAGCTGTCAGATCGATAAATACGGCACCGGCCTTCTTTTCAGCCTCAAAAGAATCCTCGATGTTCTGGGTTAGCAGAACAACTTGATCTACGGTTGACTTCCCGCGTCGGAACCCAGCCTGCTCTTTAGGGAGCAATGGATGGATTAATGGTTCAAAGCGGGCGTAGATAAGCCTCTCGAGGATCTTGTAGGGGACACAGAGCAGAGATATCGGTCAATAACTCTTTGGGTCCCCCACGGGCTTCATTGGCTTTGGGATCGCGACCACAAGCGCTCTTCTCCAGATCTTGGGAATTTTGAGTCGGCGCAAACAGGAAGAAAAGAAGTCACGTAACCAGGACTTCAATGCAGCTCCAGCATGGAGTATAAGCTCGGGGCGGATGGAATCTGGTCCCGTTAAGTGGTTAAAACTTGTTTTTTGCAAAGCAGAAAAATCAACTGATGCTATGAAGCCATCAATGCTTTCGTGGCGAACTGGGGCTTGTCAAATTAAAAAAGGAAATGCAGCTTCCTTTCCTAAATTAATTATTGCTTTCGAAAAAAAAACAAATTAAACTTAAGGCAAATATAAAGTTGAGATGGAGGGTCACCTGCGACTTTTAGAACAAAAATTCGAACGCTACTTCCCAGGTTTAAGCGACACTGAACTTTCATGGAAAATACTAAGGAATGGAAAATGTTAAGGAATCGTTTTCGTCTGTATAAGAATGTTCTTTACAAAGATTTGCAGGAGAAAGTTTTGGAAATGAAATCTAACTCAACTGTAAAAACAATTTTGAAACTATTTCATTGGCTGATTTCTGCGCAAATATGTAAACATATACAAGAAGGTAAGTGGTATAGCTATACGTATACTCCTTCCAATTTTATCGACATACATGTAAGAAAAGGGCTTTTCTTCCTAGGTATAGATCAAAACACAGCAACAAAATTGGCTGTGAAGCGTTATCTGTTACAAAGTCACGAATTAAAATTTTGGTTTTCAAAAAATACAGTTACACCCTTCTCAATAACAAAAGTTAGTTATTGTTGTTCTATTTAATGCTATTCGATTTTTTTAGATGATAAGGCTTAAGTTTTATTGGTATCATCAAGGGGCGCGAGTTTTGTTTGCATGGTGAAAGGGGGGGGGCGCGTCTCAAAAAGTTGAAGAACCCTTGATCAAAATACTTAAGTTATTACATGAAACACTTTCATAAAAAATTCACCAATATTTCAAAAAACAGTATCTGCACAATAGGCAGATCTAAAACTCTAATTATAGAGAAAAATAGTGAGAATTTTGCTTGCATGGCTCAACAAATATGAGTAATGACAGTTGACAGAAACGGGGAGTAACAGAAAGTAATCCTTTTATTGGCTGTCTTGCTATTTACTATTCTCAAAAATTTTCTGTGCTTCTCTTTGCATTTGTTTTACTGTTTATTTACAGAAAATCATCTAGACTATTTGAAAAATATAATGACTTTAAAAACTATAGCTTTTTTAATAGAATTTGCATTTTTTTGTTCCCCGACCTCGAAAGCTGCGCTACTTATTTTTGAAGTTGATGCAGTTGTAGCAGAAGTGAGTGGTATACGAAACTGTTCTTGTATTTTGGGAAGTCCAACCTGCACTAGCACTGCACTTCTTGCCAGTCCTTTTTGCTTTTGCACGACAAGCAGTGCCACCGATATCTCAAAAGTTGCTGAGAATGCTAAGATTTCGGATACTGTATCTTGGTGGAATGTAGATCCACTCACAATATGTTGCGAGTCTGTAAGCGGGACACCAAATACCAGACAGCTTTTAAATAATCTGATCTATTATTCGCATACCAGCCGTTTAACTTTGACTTGGTGTGAAAATTTGGTGCCAGAGACAAACGAATACATTACTGTGTACGGATTGCAGGAAACCTCCATTCTAACTGTGAGCGCGGCTAATAACCCCACTCAGTTTATTTCAATGACGGATACAGATCGAAGGTTGTCTGACCCTCGAAGTCGCGAATACAGAGACTTTCACATTGCATTCATTGACGAAAAACTACTCGATGGCAATTCATTGTTAAAATCTTGGAGTGTTTGGACTGATCCAGAAGTGGCAAACACAGAGATACAGCAGACCGCCATTGCTAGAGCTCCAGAGTCTATCAAAGCTAAAACTGACAAAAACATCATGTTTACTATGATATATGGTTGATAAAAACTTGTTTAAAAGTTTTTGTTGCATGTTTGATATGTGTTATTTTATTTTTCGTGACAAACTTGAACGGGACTAAATTCTGTTTTGTTGAATATATTGTATTAATTCTTACTAGATTCTTAATATGTTCTTATCTCTCTAATCTGATTCTAATTTTTATCTCAGTATATTGAACAAAAAGTATTTCTCAAAAAAACTTAAGATCGATTATCGTAATTGTTGTCGTTTTGTTTTCGGAGCCGTAAGTTTTGGACCAATATAGAACTTGCCAATCCCGAATAACACAGAAGCCTACGCATGTATTTCCATGGCTTGCTCTCGTTACTATATTTGTGGATAATACTGTAGCGTGAGTGGTTGTGGCACACAGTAAACTTTAAACTCCTTTTAATGAAAAGGGGCACAATTTGAAATGAACAGACAAAACAACACTAAACTTCGGAATTAAACAGTAAGCAGAATCTTCACTTGACCAGGTTGCAAGGATGAATCTCGAGTTAAATTACACAGCAGCTATATGAGTTTCTTTCTCAATTTAGTTACGTCTCCATCGCTATTTCCGTCAGTCTAGGTCTGTCTGCCTGGCAATTCGGCCAGCGAGTGTATAACTTATAACGTCAGAGTAATGTTATAGATTTTCTATTATGACGCCTGACCTTTTTTACTAGTAAAACCACGAGGCGTAGGTCAGGTGATCAGGCTACATCCTGTATGCGGTGTGTCGAAAATAATTACATGAAAGGTGGTAACAATAATAATAATCACACAAAATAGCATTGATGGCGCGATCAGCCAACGATCAGTTGGGGGAGCAACGGAAAGGCGGTACAGAAAGAAAATACTAAAAAATGCCAAATTATTACATGACGGTTGCCATGGCAGTACATAAACGTTGTGCAGCGAGCGGAAGGGCGCTGCAAGCCGAGTCTGCAGCGAGTGAAATACAGCATGTAAAAATACCTTTGCGGAAAACTTTGCAAAATCGAAGCAAAGTATATGCGCGAAAGACGATTTGCGGTGATGAGTTTGCTACAATACCATAGTTAATCAAACGACAATTGATCGAAATGACATTTGATCAAAATGACAGTTGATAAAAAAAAAGATTTACTTTTGTATATTTCTGCGATTAAACGATCCCTTGTTTACAGCAGTTGAGTTTCGGCAGCGTAACCGAGTGGTTAAAGCGCCGGGCTCGTGATCAACACGGTCTCGGTTCAAAACCCACTCGCGCCATTCTGTTGTGTCCTTGGGAAAGACATTTTACGGCATACTCCCCTGCTTTGTGGTCCTGGCAAGCAGTTCTAAATTGCAGTCATATCTCTATTAAAGTACAAGTGGACAGTCTTTCCCAAGGACACAACAGAATGGCGCGAGTGGGTTTTGAACCGAGACCGTGTTGATCACGAGCCCGGCGCTTTAACCACTCGGTTACGCTGCCGACAATTAGTGATGTTAACCGCGCAGCGTAGTAGCCTTTTTGGGAGGATCTTGCCGCGTACCGCGCCGCAAAATAGAAATTTAAATTTTCCAGTCGCAACTATTTATAAAAACTACAAAATGAAGATTCTTTTTTGCGAAGAAAATCAAGACGGCTTTGCAATGTTTTGTTGTAAATTTTCTCTTTCATTATTCCATCAAGTGTCCTTCGATCAACTGTCGGGTCACGATATCAGTGAACTACCATTACTATGGTTGTGTAATAAAAGTTTGGGAATAAATTTTTAAAATATTTACAATGCATTAAACAGCAAATAATTTTTATAGTAATTTTATATTAAAAAAAAATTTCGATGTTGTTTTAACCTAACCATCCTTTTTTTTTGCTTGGAAGGTCAGTTACGTTACTTTGGATCAAATACAGTTTTTACTTCTCCAGACTACTCCAGATGAGTTGCTAGCACCGATAACGTTGAGCGAGCAACTGGCTTCGTCATCCTTAGGTTTCATTTTAAAGCCTGATGTCCGGGATGGATAAAATGATTTGTGATATATTTAGTGGTGCCACTTTTGCGGTTTGATAAAAGCGCAAAACTCCAACAGTACATACAGTAGATAAATTGAAGCGGCCATCACCCCATCTAGTCTGTTGGCGTCTGCTTGATTTTAGCTGTTCTGAGCATGTCCATTTAGAAAACCAAGTACTAATACCTACTTGTCTTGGAAATTAAAATACGAAGGCTGGATGTACTCTTACAGTATGGGTGCCTAATTCCGCTAGGTCGTTTAACAATTATAATTTTGGGGCAGCAGGCCAAACAAGCTTACAAGACTCTCTTTCGACAGTTATTTGAAAAAACCATTTGATGGACCATGCATTATATGATCAGGAGAAAAATGTCGTTACTAGTGGGAAACGTTTAACTGCTTGAATTCCTGAGAAAATTTGTTAGGTGTCGGTCGAAGTGAGATGCAGGAGTCCAGTGATGATGCACACCGCGTTTTTCAAGACACTATCTATGAAGCAAAAGCCTGCGCTGCGACATTAAAATAGTGGGCAGTTGGCTGTTTTTGCTACAGATCAGACAACAGATTATGCAGTTCTATGACCGCAACTGTGACAAAAGGTTTTTATGGAATATCTTTAGATTAGTGGCCCGCAACCACTGGGCTCTATACTTTTGAACGTTTTATGAAAATGAGACTTGATTGCTCATTTTTTAGCATCCTGTGGTAAAATAATGCATATTTCACGAAATAATGCAGTCAACAATGTTACAGTGACAATGCAAATTTATAGTCAGTTAACACTTTCAGTGCATTCGGGCGTATTAATACGTCTTGCTTCGGTCATACGCAAAAGGTCTTTGAAGGTAGTCTCAAAAGTGGTCAACAACGTCTAGACACGTTATTGAATGATCACGCGGATGCGCCTTGATCTTTTGCGCATTATGTATGGCTTTTCTCGACTGCGTCTTTAGATCTACAACCATACGCCCTTCCAAAACAGCGCGCTGTCAGGAAAAACTAAATAAACACTAATAGAGTTTAAAAAGAATTAGGTTTGAAAAGCTAAAAATTAGAGCAAAACTGCAGTAGCGTTAAATTAGGAAACTCGAGTAGAAATTAAAATTGTTATTGAAACTTAATTTATAAAATATTACAGATTTAAAAAGTTTTAACTTTTAAGTTTTTAGTGTGATAAAAATGAATACAAAACAAACATAAATGCTGAGTTTTTTTGTCAACACCAATGGGTCAACACCATCTTAACAATCTGACGTCGTGGACGAGAAGCCTACAGCCCAAAAAAAAAAAAAAAAAAAAGTTTCTTTCACTAGCCAATCGTAATGAGTAATAAGTCGCCAATCGTACTTAAAATACGGATTTATTTCCACTGGTGATTCCGAAGCACCTTGTCCTCTTTGCCTAATTTTCAATAGCAAGTTATTAAACGAGGTAATGAAACCTGCAAAACTACTTCGACACATGAAGACTAAGCACCCCGAATTAGAAGATAAACCTTTGGAGTTTTACGAAAGAAGGAAACGTGATGGCGAAAGGTGAAAAACGATTATTGAGGACAGCTTTATCAATAAATTCAAATGCACTAAGAGCATTGTACTTGGTGTCTCACCGCATCGCTAAGACTAATAAGCTAGAAGTAAAAGATTTTTCTTCCCAAAGCTTTTCATCTGACACTCTTCAGGGAAATCGTCAGAATGAAGCAGAATTGAAACCGAACTAATTTATAAAGGAAGAAAGTAGAGTTCTCATTGGCTGAAAGAGTCAACCAATGAGAGAAAAGATTAAGAAATTTTCAAAGAGTATACGAATTCTTTTTTTGCTTACACAGAAGGGGATTGAGAGATTTAATGAAAGTCGCTTCAAGAGCAGAAAGGTGAAAGGAAGAGCGACCTCGAGCGAGAATAGAAAATTTTTCGTTGCTGTAATGGAGGGCACATTGGGTGTTATCAAGAAGATGTTGACCAATGGCGGATTCGTGAAATTGTTGTGGGCGAATGTTGTTCTTGCAAGAGCGGAAAGACTTTGGCGGTTGGCCGAGGTACGAGGATTGGTGATGGATTTAGGAACGTGTTGTTTAATTCGCTCTTCTAGCCGTTGAGACGTGCGACCAACGTACCGACTATCGCAGTGGCACAAAAACTGGTAAATAACATTGCTGTGATGATGGGAAGGTAAAACGTCTTTCTTAATCGCTGGAAGGAGCTGTCGGGTGTTGAAAATAACACGT